>PVJA010001381.1:27862-128630 GCA_004027025.1 Myocastor coypus | reverse complement strand
AAGAAAGAAAGAAAGAAAGAAAGAAAGAAAGAAAGAAAGAAAGAAAGAAAGAAAGAAAGAAGGTGTCTTAGTTACTTTTTGCTCGTTGCTGGAACAAATACCCAACACCCAAAATGAAGGAAGGAAAGGTTTATTTAGCTCACAGTTTGTGGAGGTTTCAGTCCATATTCGGCTGGCCCAAGGCTGAGTGGAACAGAGCAGAGAGCATCCAGTTCATGGCGGTGGAACAGCAACAAAATGGTGGCAGAGGTAGCCAACCAACACGGCAGCAGAGCGACAGCAACAGCTAGAGCTACAGTCTGTCTCTCTTTATATTACATTCAGGCTCTCCGCCTTAGCTCCTGCCCTAGGCTACACCCATAATCCTAGAAGTACTTCGACCCATAATCCCATCAGTACTAAAACCCATAATCCCAGGAATCACGGATCAAGTCTCAATCTCTAAAAGTCCCCGCCCAATGACTACATGAGGCTTTGGGGGGATAACTAGACATAAACCATAACAAAAGGAAAGAGAGAAAGGAATGAAGGAAGGAAGTAAAGTGGTGTATTGAAAATGTTCAGAGAATAGACCTGTAATTCAGAATTTCGTATTCTGAAAAACAACCTTCAAAAATGAATGATACTTTCTCAGACAAATGAAAGATGATGAATTCTTCTCAGTACACCACCCTTGCAATAAAAGTTATGTCTTCTTTTATATTGGTAATCTCATTGCACAAATTGTAGGAATGTTAGCTCAGCCTGACAAAATTTATGCCAAGTATTTCAGGACAGATTTACAATGTAAAACTAATCTAGTCTATCAAATCACAGTCACAAGAAGTGATGCAAAAATAGGATTTAATGGGCTTCAAACTATATGCATGAATAAAAATGTCCTAGTAAACTAGGAAGAGAGGGAAATTTCCTTAATTTAATAAAGAATATTTACCAAATAGCTCTTATAGTTAACATAATACTTAATTGGAACCAATGGGAAAACTTCTTTTTCTTAATCAAGATTTTTAAAATTTTTATTTTAAAGACAAAAATTTGCACAAAAAAGAATAGAGAAAAAAAAACATAGTCAAAGCAACATAAAGGAGTAAAAGTAGCATAGAATTTCAAAATTAAAAACAGGAAATTAACAATGGTTGTTATATACTGTTATTGTCAAATTTGTTGCTCAAATATAAGCATGGAAGATTGATCAAACAATTAAATATTGACTCTTCTTTTCAATAAACTTTACTTTTTGTCCTCTTAATATCTTTATTTGTTTTAAAGAGAATATAAAATAATAGATGAGCCACAAGAAATAACACACATTATTAAAAAAAAACAAGATGAAACGTATTCAACAGTAGTTGTCAGGTTTGATGTTGCTGCCCTCAGTGTAGTTGCCCAGATTATAGATACAAGCATGTAAAATTTATCAAAGTAAAAGTTTGAAACATAAACTGCTATGCTCAAAAGAACAGATAGAATTTAGTAGTAAACTCATCTTACCTATCCTACGTATACACTTATATGATTTTTCCCCTTTTTTTCTTGACCTTTCTCCTTTCCCTGGTCTCAACTATGTTCAGTTTCTTTTCTTTTACTATACCTATTGTACCCATCAAAAAGAAGAAAAATAGCAGTCTAGGCACAGAACTTATAACCTTTGCAAAAATCAGCACAAAATAAATCACTGCCTATAATATAAAGCACAGAACTCTAAACTAGAAGGCAATAAATGCATAAAAAGGCCCAGTTAACAATTGGTGAGATGGCTCAGCAGTGCAAAGCACCTGCTTAGGCAAGCTTAGGCAACCACAGAGACTTTGGTTCAATCCCCAGCACCAGATGCTTCACCCCCAGGGCAGGCTGAGCCATAATAATAATAATAATAATAATAAGAAGAAGAAGAAGAAGAAGAAGAAGAAGAAGAAGAAGAAGAAGAAGAAGAAAACAAACAAACAAAAAATTGGTTTAATTTTAATCTGTGACTCACAGGAATAAAATGTCAGTGATTTGCTCCAAATTTGATTATCCAGTTCTATTTCTTGTCCACCTAATTTCTCTCAAAGAGATGTCTCATGTCCTGCAATATTTGCTTTAATTCAAAATATTTAACCTTAAGGCATCATACCCTATTAGACCACTGAGCCATCTCACCAATTGTTAACTGGGCCTTTTTTATGCGTTTAGTACAAGGTCTACAGGGTCTTACTGCACAGATCAGACTCCTAAGATCCTCCTGTTTTCAGCCTCCCCAATACTGAGATTTACAGGCATGAGCCACCACACCCAGTCTCAACCTCCAACTCAGTTCTCCCTGGGGGTGGGGCCCACACAGGAGGCCATAGGAATCGAAACCTGGTCCCTGCATCTGCCTAAGCAGTAGTTTGAATCCACTGAGCTACCTGACCAGCCCTTAACCAGTTGTTAATCATAGAAAAACATGAGTTTAGTAAAGAAACAAATCCCATAATATACTACATGATTTACCAAACACACACATACACACACACACTGACGTACACACAAACACAGTATTACCAATTTGACTGAAAACAATTATGTTGAAGGGATGTTATAGAAGTATAGTCATAATTTGAGAAAAATATGAAAATAATCTCCATTTAGCATCCAAAGTAGGAAAACACTAGCTTCTGAGTAATACTGAAAATCATAAGATGGTACAATAAGGATATATTTAGTGACAAACAAAATATCAGAATGGTAAGTGCCATCAGCTCAGGCTCTCTGAGAGTCATGATGCAGACTCTGAAAAATAATAGGAGAAGAAAAATAAAATAGGAGAGAAATAAGCTCCGGGTAATTGGGAAGAAACTGATAGGGGAATTAAGCTATAGAGAAGTTCAAAAGCTAGACCACAGTGCAGAGAAGGCCAGGAAATACTGTGGGATTTCTTCCTGCCCTGACCTTATCAAAGCAAGGTGAGTACTGAAAGACTGTAGACAGCACTAGGGAGAACAGTGGTGGATGGGGCCAGCAGCTGTGATCTGCAGGAACAGAACATGGTTTTCCTCCCATCCTGTCAACAGGTAACAGTTCCAGAAAGATCCCAGCACAGATAGCTGCCCCAACATCCCTAGAAAATGTTCAGTGTTGGGAACCATTACAAGAAAGGGTTGAGCTTTTAAATCTGGGATTCCAAATAGCTATGGAGAAGATTAACTTTAGAATCTCCAGTGTTAGTGTTTCAGAGTGACTAGATGAGAGATATCCATGGGCAGTAAGCCATCTAGAAAGAGATTTCTGTGAGGTTTAAGCTTGAGCCAAGAAAAACACACATCCACCCACCAAACCCCACTATAAAAATGCAGAGCCAGGCTCTGCTTCAGTTGCTCTGGGTTTGAAAATCTCAGGGTTGAGTATTCAAGGTCTACACCTCTTCTCTGCATCTGGCAGGAATCTGGTGTCTTTCTGTTTTCCTTGTCTGCCAACACGAATGAGGGCACATCTATACTGGGACTGTGTAATCAAAGGGGCCTGAGAAGGCAGGGAGGAAAGCTAAAACAACAACAACAACAACAACAACTCCACAGGCTTCGAGTCTACATAAATGAAATTTGCTCTTCCTTTTCTACAAGTATGAGGCTCAACATTAGATTGCTTATTTAAGCATATTCTATTTCTCTGTTGTAACAGTTTACCAATATAAATTTCCTTATTAAGAATGCTTCTAAGCCGGTGAGATAGCTTAGCAATCTAAAGCACCTGCTTAGGCAAGCTTAGGCAAGCACAAGGGACCATGCTTTGATCCTGGCACTACATGCTGCACTAGTCACACTGTCGAGGCAGGCAAAGCCACTAAAAAATAAAAATAAAATAGAAGCTTCCACTATATCCCCTAAATCCTGACATATTTGTCAGCATTGTCATTTCATTTTAGATACTTTTTTTGCTTTAACTTTATCTGTGACCCACTCAGTAAGGAGTTATTTAATTTTTAAGTGGTTGTGGAGTTTTTGTGCTTGTTTTACTATTGATTTCCAAATTCATTGCACTACAGCCAGATAATATGGGTGGGTAACTACAGCTGTTTTGCATTTACTTAAATGTGTTCTATAGGCTAGTATGTGATCTACTATGAAGAACACTCTATGCACTACTGAGAAGAATTTATGTTTTAATATTACGGAGTGGAACACTCTATATAAAAGTCAGTTTGTTCAAAGGTTTGGTTTAGTTTTGATGTTTCCTTCTTTCATGGAATCACAAAAGATGTAACAAAAGAGATTATGAGCATAATAAAGAAATGATCATAGGCTTTCAGAACACATCAGTGTAAAGCTAGCTGAATTTAACAAAATGTTAGAAATAGGAATAATCATTTTAGCAAAAAAGAAAGCCCATATAGGGCTGGTGAGATAGCTCAGCAGACTGCTTAGGCAAGTACAGGTGCTGGGGTTCAGTCCCCTGCACCACGTGCCCAGCTCCACCCTCCCTACACCCCACCTAGGCTCGCTGAGCCAGCCATCAAGTCCAAGTGTAGTGGCACACACCTGTAATCCCATGGCTGTGGAGACTTAAAACAGAGGAAAATTACTCTGAGTCCAAGCTGTGTAGTGAGACTCTGTACCAAATACATAAGGAAAAAAAGAAAGAAAGAAGAAAGCAAGCCCACAAAAGGATTTTGCTACTCTACTCAAGGAATCATAGGATTTTCCTACTTTAAAGAATAAATCTTTTATTGACTGGAACAGTGTGATTCTATAGTGTAAAAACTACACAGTTAGCTAAAAGAATTCTTATTTAAGAATAAGGAAGGATAAAGATGTGGTATATTTACACAATGGAGTATTATTCAGCCATAAAACAGGATAAATTTGAGTCTTGATTAATAGATGCAGTTAGAGAACTCTTAAGTGAAATAAACCAGACCCACATATGCAAACATTGTATTGTCTCCTTAGTGTGAGAATGTGAAAGAGAAAAATGGGATCTGAAGCATACAATAGATACTGGGAAAAGGGAATAAGCTTATTCAAAAAGGAAAGAGTTTTTGAGTTGAAGAGAAGGACAGGAGAAGCAGTGGTGAAAGAAATCTACCTGTGCAGTAAGCAGAATGACTTGGACACCTGTACTGTGCATGGCCCGTGGTCTACGGAAGGAGCGGTTAAATCGTTGATTTCCTTCATCTCCTTTTTTTTTAATTGTTTATACTTTTTCTCTTTTTTATTTATGAATTTATTTGGTTTGTCTTTCTACTTGCAATTTTACATGCATATATCTGGTAATATGACTGGTTGGAAGACAACACTATGCATTACAACAAATACTATGAAATTCATATTAATTGTTAAGTGAAATTCTGTATCACTTGTAATTTTTTTGTTTTAATTCTAATTTGTACTCTCTTTTAATAAAGGATTTATAGTGCATAAATTTTAAGAAACTATTCTTTGTGTAGACAAAGACAATAAATGTAGTGAATATTAGGATCATTCTATCTTCTCTATTAAGTGATAAAACATATCTTTCTGGCACTATGATAGGAAGTACAAAGGTGAGCAAACTACACAGAACCTGATATTGTATGACTTCTATTTTAAAAAATGAGACAGTTGTCCTAACAATAAATGTTAAATTTTCATACTCTAAAGTATAATTTTAAGTGCTACTTATTTAGAACTAATATCCTTTGAACTTTCCAAACGTTTTAACGTAAGAGGTCTTTGGAGATTAATGAAAGATTAAACATTCAATATAATGTATGGTATATTGTATTTTTGTGCCAATAGTAAATAGACACTGTCTGACTATCTCAGTTACTCTTCTGTCACAGCTGGGACAGATATCCAACATCCAACATGAAGGAATGAAAGGCTTACTTAACTTACAGTTCCTGGAGTTTTCAGTCTGTACTTGGCTATCTCCCAGACTGAGTGGCACAGGGCAGAGAGCATCCAGTTTGTGGTGGTAGAATAGCAACAGTGGCAACAGAAAAAATCTGTCTCTCTATTTCTTATATTACATTCAGGTTCTCAGCCCCAAGTTGGGCATAGTACTCACATCCATAATCCCAGCAGTACTCAAACCTATAATCCCAGTGGATCATGAGTTAATCTCAGTCTCTAGAAGCCCTCGCCCCATGACTACATGAGGCTTTGGGGGTACAACTAGACACAAACCATCAGAGTTACTTAGGGATAACATTACCATTTATCATCAGCTTCAGTGATATATTTATACACATATTCAGTGTTTCACACCACTGATTCCCCAATCAAGATTCTCTTTTTTTCTTTCTTGTATTGTGTTCTTCCCATTCTCCTAGGATTCTCTGACTCTTCGCTTCTAACTCTTCCCCAGTGCTTTAGTTAACTTTTTCTTTCTTGTTCAGACTAAATAACTGATGCCAATGTTAAGGCAGGAAAGGTTTATGTAGCTCATAATTTGTAGAGGTTTTACTACATAATCAGCCTGCTCCATGGTAGAGTGGCTTCACAGAGCAGAAAAGAGTAAAAGAAACAAGAACAAAAAGGTAGAAGCCTCCTTCTGTCCCTTGTATTGTATGCAGCCTACCTGCCTTAGGACAGGTGAAGCACCCACCCCTAATCCCAGCAATGGACATGAGTCAATCAACAACTCTAGATTCAGCCACCTGAAATGCGCAGCCTGATGACTGCTTTTGTGACTGACAGTAGGATATATCTTATTTCTATTCATATTTTAAGTTAATGTACTATCTAACTTAAATTAAGAAATTAAATATATGTTGTAAGAATGAAAAAGCCATTTATTTGTTGTATATCAAAATGATCCTAAATCCAATTATTTCCTAGAAAGAACTTAGGAGCAACCAATTTAAAAACAGAAATACTTATGAATCATGTATTCTATATCAAGTGCACAACTCTTGAAGACTTGGGCAGGAATAAGCCATAGGCCTTGCTCTTGAGGAGCTCATAGTCTAAGAAAACAAAACAGTAACAAGCCTATAATGTACATCCATAGTGGATTTACTTCAAGAGGAAAATTATTTTCTAATGTAAGAATCACTTGCCACTAGCAGTAAAGTCTCTTCTTAATTCAAATCCTCAGGTGGATACCCATCACTGAAATGACAATTTTGGGAAGCACTTCACTTTGGAGTGTATACCAGGATTTTGAATTTCAGTTTCCTCTAATCCCAGTTCTATGGATTATAGTGAATTGATTCTCATATCAAAAAGAACACAAAGCTATACGTACTTAACCTTTGTAACCAGCTGCTGCAGGAAAAATAATAAGCAAGTCTTAGGAGGAGAAATGAGCTGCTTGACATTCTGCAGCTCCTTTAATCTTCTGAAGGATAGGCAAAAATGAATCAATAAATAAAAATAGCGTCAAGAGGTATAAATATATTTTCTAATGATTTAAAAACACTGGAAAAAGAGTGGTTCACTCTGGCCACTGCTTCTCTTTAAAAGTAATGACAGACAAAATCTTTTCTCCAAAAACTAGGCCATTCACCTGATCTGGTTTGTCTCCTTTCAGTGAGATTAAAACATTCCAATAAAATATAATGAAAAAATAAGTCCCTGTCAATACATTTTTTTATCTAAACTTTTTGCAAATTACAAATATTTACCTTCTAAAACTCCTGCCTTAAATTCATCCAAATAGTAGTTTTGTTTTGTTTTAAAAACTTGTAGACACAGTTGAAATGTTAGACTCCTATTCAGTGAGGAAAAAATAGACTTGCCCCCTAACAATTCTGCTACTTTTCATGTCACATTCCTTCTTATTATCATATTCTTTATATTGAAATACAATATGTTCTGTTAAAAAATTTGACCAGACTATGTCCAAATACAGTAAATTTGGTCCTTTGTGTAGTTAAGCACTTCCATAACTTAGAATTTTTGAATTGGTTTAATTAAAAAGTTAATGATAGTTACCTTTATGAAACAAGATACTTCAATACTGTTACAATTCAATTTTAGGTGTGAATAATTGCCTATTGAAATATGTTGTGTTTAAATGTATTTATGCTCAAAAATTTTCATTATATGCTTTTTCCTAAATGGCTCTCGACTTAAAATGAAAAGTTTGAGATATAGGTCCAAAGCAGGTTTGATATAAACCCATGAATGTCTTTGCAGGAAAGGTTTTAGACCATGGCGTGGCTCAACACACATTGTAATAACTTAGAAAGAAAAAAAAAAAGATTTACCTGCAGATATATAGAGTAAGCAGCACAAATAAATATAAGCAGAATTGTATTCAACTCAGGTCTGAGTTGGAGCAATTTGACTTGGAAGCCATCTCTCTATCTCTTTCTCTTCTGCATTTAGATGCAGAAAACCTGACATAGCAAATGAGTATTTAATAAGTTATTATAAAGCAAAAGTCCTTATTTATTTATTAATTAATTAATTTATTTATTTATTTATTTATTTATTTATTTATTTGATACCGGGTCTCACTATGCAGCACAGGGATTACAGGTGTGTGTCAACATGCTTGGTTTTGGTTGTCTGGGGTCAGCACAGCATGTGGTACAGAGTCTGAACCTGGGTCCTTGAGCTTGCCAACCAGCTGCTTAGACTGCTGGGCTATCCCCCTAGCCCAAAGAAGACATTCTTATGCCCACCACTTAGATCAAACAGTATACCTGTAAACTACCACCAACAACCCTTCTCACACTGTTCCAAAACAGTAACAAAGCCTATACCTAGCTCTAAATTTCATAGCCATCTTTATGTTCATGTAGAACTCCCTATAACAGAATTAATGAAGTGAAAGAAAAGGAATGCTGGAAAGGGGAAATAAATAACAAGAGCTTTTCAGTGGAGTACCATAGAGCAGTTAAATGATTGAAATTTAATCATTCAAGTAATGCACAATGAATGAACCCGTAAAATCCTGATTTCTAGGGTTATGAGGGTGAATGTGATAAAGCCCATGTTCTCTCACAGCTGACCTTCTAGCTAGACAGTTGGACAGCAAAAAAGAATATTAAAATTAATAATGTAACTTCATTTGTAGCTGATAGAAAATGACTTTAAGCCATACAAATAAATGAGAGAAGAGAAGGAAGGAATGGAAGGGTTCTGTCTAAGGACGGCCTTCTAGCACCATAAGCTTTTAAGGAGAATGGATTAATTTAGTGAAGAGAACTCTTATTAGAATAAGAGCAAGAAGGAATAGTGGGAAAATGGAGGGAGATAGATTTAGGAGAGAAAACGCAGATTATAGAAGACATTGGCATTGAACCCTGGGAAACATTGGAAGGCTTTGAGTAAGAAATGGACATCATATTCATGTTTTCAAATATCATACTGGGGACTAAGGAAACAAGTCTTGCTGTAAACTTGAAGAAAGAGGGTGGAAGAAAGCTCTACACAGAATGTTAGAAAAGTTCTCCCAGCACGCTGCCGGCTTAAAATATAAAAAGGCAAAGATTTTCAAATGATGATCCTAGCAGTACAAAAATAGCCAAATTAATGCTTTCAAATCACACAATATACATGTCTGTGTGTGACTCTGTGTGTGAGAGAATGGTCCAAATTTAAAAGACTCAAGAGAGATATAGACGGAAACAAACAGAAGAAGTAATTCTGGGGGAAGGAGTGGGTTGGACTATGGGTTGGAGTGAGCTACTTTTGCATGTATTATGTCTGCAGAAATAATATATTCATTTGTTGATTACATATCAAGTACAAATTATAAGAATTATAAAGCTAAATCAAGGGGTTGATGCATTGTTTACCAAAAAATTACAAAAAAATGTTTACTGCTACCTCAGAAAAATAAATATTTTGGAATATGAAGGATTCTTGAGATGTGAACTGAATTGATCATCCAAAGACTACAAATTTAATTGTGAATAATTCTACTGCCAAAAAGTAGGGAATGTTGCATATATATTTATGTATGATGATAAGGAGGTACAGAAAATTTAAATGTGAGAATAGGCATAGTTTTCATGGCTTGTGCAGAAAGCTCTGTCTAAATCTGCTCAAGGACAATAGCACAGTAGAAGTTAGTTTTACCAACCAGGATTTGGATGGAGAAGACTCCTAACATGAAATCTCTGTTCCTCCAATTTCAAAGTCGATGACCTGGAGCAAGTCACTTAACCTCTCTAAATTTCCATCTCTATTAAAATATGGCTAAACATTTGTACCTGATAGTTCACGTACAAGAAGAGCAGAAGGTAGAAGAGGAGAGGGAAAGAAGAAAACATTGTTAACAAAACAGAGAAAAGAAAGGGGGATTTTATGTGATTACAGTGGCCTCCCACTTAGCACTTAGGGAGTGGTGTCATCTCTGTAGAGCAGATGATCCCTCAGGGAAAGATCATGCCAGGATGTTTGGAAGTGACTATTATTTTTAAGGCATGGTAGCTAAAAAAAAGAAAAAAAAAAAAAAACCTCTGTGAAATCAATATGATTAAGTTGCTCTAAATAGTAAATAAGGATTCTTATGTATCTAGGAATAAGGAGAAGCCCAGAAAAGGGAGGCATCCCTGTAGGATTTCAGTCACAGACAACACGGGGCTGGGAAAATAGCTCCGCGGCACAGTGCCTGCCTGGCAAGGGCAAGGTCATGAGTTCGAACCCCGATCCTGGAAAAAAAAAAAAAATCAGTCACAGACAGCAATAGTTCAAGTCATTAAGAGTGAGGCTACCTACTGAGAACCAGTTTAATTCATAACATATTGTGAGGTCTTTCTTCTTATGTTGTCATAACTCACAGACATTTGTGATGGACCAATTTAGCAAAAGCCTTAGGAATGCTTAGGAAGATTTCTATTTGAGGGGGTAATCAAAGATAGACAGACAAAATCCTAGAAGAAACTCCCGAGGCACTTTTAGATTTCTACATCAGGCGTGAATGGATTTCACATCTTTGTTGGAAAATCTCCAAGGGTAATATCTAGGTTAGACAAGGGTAATTAAAAGATGCAGTTAAAGGAGGAACAGAAAAAGTGGCCCAATATCAGTTCTCACTGAAGTATGGAATGGTTACTAGGACCTCAGCCTTATTGCCTGTATTTATAATCCTCATTTGATCCGCAGTGTAAACTCTACATATTGCCTCTGGGAAATTTAATGAATTATCTGTGCTTTACTTTCCTCATGTAAAAAATGTATGTATTAATTTAACTTACATCTTTCTGGTTTTTATAAGAATTACGTAAATTAACACAATGAAGTAGTGACTAGGTTAATCTTTTAAATTTGGCTATTCTACAATGCACATATCTATTTCACAACATCATGTTTTACATGACAAACATCTACATTATTAGTAGGATTTTAGTTAAGAAAGTAAAAGTCCAGAAAGATAGGTTACTATTCATAATGTGTTAAGAATGATGAAGGTTGTGGTAAGCAGTAAATCATTAAATGTCTGTTTTCAGTTTCTGCTGTGTTGCAAGTAATTCCAGAGTGTTCAGTTGCAGGGGCTACAGAGGAGCATTGTGGGCAGAGTGGCAGCTCCAGACCCGAAGGGCAGCCTGGACGTGCTCATTCTCCCTGTAAGTAAGCCTAGTAGCCTCTGAAGTTAAACTTTTCTTTCTACGAAGCAGACAGCAGTGGACTCATGATCCCAAAGCTACTTTTTCACTCCTGCTACCAGATTTTGAACTTCTGATTCTGTGTAAATATATCTGTTTCTAAACCTTTTGGCTTATTGAAGTGTCCCATAGGCAAAAAAGAAAAAGAAAAAAAAAAAAGTTCAATCACATTTTTCCATCTTTTGGCAGAGTTCTCCATGGGCACATGTTTTAAAGATTGGATGTTTAGTCGTACTATGTTTTTATAGAGACGCCTTTACCTTTGTGAACCTTGTTTCCTTGCTATAACACATAATGCTTTCAGGAGGAGAGGATGGTTCTTCTCAGTGTGAGAACTGACTCAACTTCATGGAAATGAGAGTGTGGACAGCAGATGAAGCGCACAGCTTTTGAAGGAACGGTGATTGAGCAAGAAGACAGCTGCTTCCAGGAGCCTGGAGCAGTTCCATGTGCTGAAAGAAAAAAAGAGATGAAGAAGAGGACAAGATGATGGCTTGGACAGGTCTAGCAGCAAATGTCCTAACCTATGAGAGAAACACATGTCACCTCATACTTCAAGTACTGGGAAAAAGATGAGTGCCTTGGACTAGAGGTATTGCCTGTAAAAATGAAGAAAATAGGTATTACAGGAGTGTGCCACTATGTCCTGTTTCAGGGCCAGTGTGGCATGTAGTACCAGGGATCAAACCGGGGTCCTTGCACTTGCCAGGCAGGTGCATAGACCCTGAGCTAGCTCCCTTGCACTGTTCCTGGCTACTTCAGGTATCTTTAGAAGTGAACATTTCAGGAATTACGTGGATACAGGAAAAGGAAAAACCATGGGTGATGCCAGGTTTCTCTCTTAAGCAAATGAGTGGGATGATGCCATTTAGCTACTTGGGAAACACTGCAAAAAGAATGACCGTAAGGAATAAACTAGAAATTTGCAATTTCCCCTTTGTACTACTTAATTTGAAATGCTGGAGTGACTTGTATTAAAACTACAGTTTGATATATAACTCTGGTGTACAGTGCATGAGTTTAAGGTAAAGCATATACTTCTTGTATTCTATAAATGGGTGAAATTTTAAGGCCTTCAAATGTATAAAATTACTAAAGCAAAGAGAAGAGCACCTAGCATCTAATCCAGAGAAGAAGAGTTTTGAGTGGTGAAGTTCAAAAACTTTATTAAGGTGAGTGGTAAAGCTCTCAGGGATGCAGATGAGGAGTAAGATGGAGACAGAAGATTTGAAATATAAATGTATCATAGTTACTATGGATTTTATAAAATTTTTGATGGTGTCACAAAAGCAAATGTAAAGTTTGTCTTTCAAAAATGAATTGGTGATGACCAAGTGGAAATAACATTTGTAGTACATCATTTTGCAAAAACAAAAACACAAAAAAAGAAGATATTCATATATATTAGGAAAACCAAATTCATACATATCAGTGAAAACCAAATTCACTGAAAAGTTCTTCAGTATTTTTGTGTATTGTATGTCCTCCTTATTAATAGTCTTTGTAATAGCTAAGTAGTTTTTGGAGACTCTAATCTGACATGGAACTGTTAGAGAAAGCCAGTGTACTGTGATTTACAGATGATCAGTGTGGAGCTTGGGTTCACCATTTCATTTGTTTTGTTTTGTTTTGTTGTCATTTATGTATTTGTACAGGGGCTCACTACAGAGCTGGGACTCCTAGTGATCATCCTACTCATCCTCCCATGTGCTGGGATTGCAGGCATGTGCCACCACACCCAGACTCTGTTGCCAGGCCAGCCCACCCTGGGAGTGGTGCTGGTGATGCAGGTGGACCAAGGATTGAAACCTGGTCCCTGCACTTGCCAAAAGAGGCATTTAGTCTGCTGAGCTATTTTGTCAGCCCTCACTCTTTCATTTGGAATGAGACACTAAATATGCTACATATGCAATCCAAGGGCAAGTATCTTATATAGGAAGTGATATTGATTAGAAGTGTGGCAGCAAACAGGTGGATCCAGAAGATCCACTGCTCATTTTGCCTAGGTATCATGGTCAAAGCGGAAGGGACAATGTTACAGTTAAGAAGCCACTTTGTACTAAACCTGTATGGAGATTCTGAAAGCAGGTAAGCCTCTCATGACCAGTTTAAACTTAGTCCTTGTAATTTTTTAAAAACTTATTTTCTTGCAGAGTAACCTAGGAGTAGCCCAGGCTGGAAAATTGCAAAGGAAGTCTATCCTTTGGGGAGAATCAGGAACAAATACTTTCTTCAAGTGAGACCCATCTAGTACTATGCTAGTAAGACAGCATTTGAAATTTGGAAATAACTATGGATCTTGAGCGAAAATTCAAAATATATCTATATCTATATCTATATCTATATCTATATCTATATAATTTTATATATATATAACTTTTTGTTATATTCTATGTCTGAATTTTCTGGGTTTTTGAATGGCCCAAATTCTAGAGCATGGGAAGACCCTGAAGCTCAGAATTTGTGTCAAACCTGCAGAGCAGGAAGAGCAATGGACTGCACGGGGTATCTTGGGTATAGACAATGCAGAAAAGTATCAGCTGGCAAGACCCAAGGATACAGATAGAGCAATCTAGCTATACTCTTTTACTGAACCATCACAAATTTTCCCCAAACAAAACTTTGACTTCACTGTGAAGAGATAACTCTTTTAAAATCAATGACAATGTCCATAAATTTGGGGATCATGCTCTGGGTGAACATGTGAATCAAATTTATTACCACAAGTTAAAATACAGAGGAACATGAAAAACAAAATTCGCAAAGTCTTCCCTGCCTCCATCAATGTGTCTCAAACAATGGGAGCTGCATTTCTACATCTTATGTTTAGGCTGCTTTGTTTTCTACATTAGTTCTCTGATCTGTCTTCAGTTCAGTGAACCACTGATACCCTTCCAAGAAATTTCATTTTGCTTTAATGTACTAAAGATGAATTTCTGTGTGGCAATCTAGGATCCCTGGATGGTTCACTACAGAATTTCCATCAAAAGTTAGATGAGAAAATTTCAAAGGAAACTGTAAACATAAACTCTTGGTATTGCAAGCATGTCGAACATGAGCAAGCCAGAGCTGACAGGAAAGAATCCAATAGTAATTGTGTTGTTGGCAAGTCTGTTTTCTGATACAAATAGGTTATTGGTGAGTGAATGAGTGTGTGACTCAAGCTCTCCTACCTCAGCCTCCTACAACTGAGAAATTTCCATAAACAGCTATGATGTCTAAAATATACTTTATGCTACTTTCAGCCATGCACTATATTAAGGGTTGCTAAAGAAATTGTTCATGCAGTATAATTATCAGTGTAATCCACATGAGCTTAGTAGGTCCGAACAGGTCATTTGTTTCAATTGTATTCCTAGGAAAAGAAATAAAATAGGACTTCCATTGATGCTACAAGTAACTTCCATTATTTTTATACAAGAAAAACTACTTTATGTTTTTCTCAGATGAGAGTGTGAGCTCAAAACAACTACCTAATACTACAAACTGTGATTCAGGATTTAGAAGGGTGCTATTGTTAATATCCTGGGAGTCGAGACTGTTAGTTCATTCAAGATGTAACAGAGAGACAACATATAGAAATGCTCTCCATTCTCCAGCAACAATTGCCTCTTTTCTATTCTCATGCTTCTTGTTCTATGTCCCCACTAGCTATATAAAGGATTAAAGATACAGCTTCATCTCTCAAGTGCAATAAATTTAACTTTATTTCTATAATCATATTTAATCTGTATAGATTCCCCTCGCATATGAATATAAACTATTCCATCTTAGTTACTGTGAAGTTCTGCAGCCTCCTACCATGAGGGCATATAAGAAACTGGAATTCACATGTTGGTAGCAGAGCAGGGACAGTCCTACCCCTCTGAGGGTATAGTTTTGACTGTCTGTCCCTTGTCTGCCTCTGACTGCTTTATAGGCTAAACAACGGGCATGACACCAAGTCTTCCCTTCTGGGAGCGAGAAATACTCCTGGATATCATTGGGTCCTCAACCCCAGTGCTTTAAACTTTCACACACATCTAGTCACTTCTACCTTTTCTGCTCCAAAATTTTACTCCATTCCTTCACTTTGTTTCAGTCAGTGTAGTCCCCTTGTATCAGACTTTAAACTGCAACAGTCAGTTTATTTCTTAGATGGAGGCAGTCATGAAGCGCTAACACCACTAGTCTCATTTCTCATGACAGCATGCTTTCTTAAATAACTAATATACAAGCTTATTTCATTGTGCCATAATTATTTTTTTTGTTTGCTTGCGATTTGAGAATAAGTTTGATATACCTTTTATATAATATGTCTACCTACTGGAACTAATGAGTTCTCAATAAATGCGTATTAAATGAAATAGCACACAAATTCACTATGTAGACTGCTCTTAATGTCTCTTGCACAGTTTCTGAGAATAGATTTTGTGCAGTCATAAAAATGCACTGATGATTGTATAGTATCCTCAAAGCAAGACTTCTGAGTGCTTTTCCATAATTAAATTCTGATTAACAATTTAAAACTTGCATCATTTTCATTCAAATACTCTCTAGAGACAGCTGGTGTTCGCGGGGCTTCACAGGCTCCAATGCAAGTGCATTTTCTACTCTTCAGTTTAGATGTTTAGGGTGAAATGAAAAGGAGAGAGGTGAAGTGGGAGTTAACCAGGTGGAGTCTGGAAGCAGTAGTAGAAACTTCGCACAAATTATTAAGTATTAGGTTTTGCATTCAGTTTAGGCTATATGAGGCTTTTCTTAAAAAAAAAAAAAAAAAAAAAAAAAAAAAAAAAAAAAAAAAAAAAAAAAAAAAAAAAAAAAAAAAAAAAAAAAAAAAAAAAAAAAAAAAAAAAAAAAAAAAAAAAAAAAAAAAAAAAAAAAAAAAGAAGAAAGAAAGAAAAAAGAAAAAAAGGTAGGCACACCATGACATTTAGTGCCTAAACTTCTATGATCATTGAGGAGAAGGAGCTTCAAGAAGTCCATTGTGTTGTTTAAGTACCTGTTTGGGCAAATACGGTCAGTCACAGGGGACCAGGGTTCAATCACCAGCTCTACAGGTGTTACTCAGCCCACCATTAAGGTAGACTGAGCTAGCCAAAAGAGAAAAAGGCAATTGTGTGTGTTATACATTAGTTCTTTCCCTGGATAATAGAACTTATACACTACTGTTTCAATGAAAAAAAAAAAAAAAAGAATGACAAATACATTTAGATTTCCTACACATTTAACAGCACTTATGTGATAATAGAAGTTTGATCAAAATGAAAATTTCACTTTCGCAAATTGAAATTTGTTATGGTTTATGTCTAGTTGTCCCCTCAAAGCCTCATGCAGTCATTGGGTGGGGACTTCTATAGATTGAGACTTGACTCATGAGTCACTGAAATTATGTGATTTAGTACTGATCTAGAGTTTGAGACTTAATCCCTGGAATTATGTGTTTTAAGTACCTCTGGGCTTATGGGTGCAGCCTAAGGCTGATAAGCTGAGGTGGAGAGCCTGAATGCAATATAAGGAGAGACAGAGAGACAAACTGAAGTTGTTGCTGTTGCCCTGCTCCCTGTTTGGTGGGTTGCACCTGTTGCGATTGTTGCTGTTCCATCACCATGAACTGGATGATCTCTGCCCTGTTCCACTCAGCCTTGGGACAGCCAAATATGGACTAAAATCTACACAAACTGTGAGCTAAATAAACCTTTCCTTCCTCCAATTTGAGTGTCAGGTATTTGTCCCAGCGATGAGTAAAAGTAACTAAGACAAAATTTAACAAAATTAAGCTGGACTTTTTTCTGTTCTAGCCACCTAGATCTCCGAAGCCTTGTCGTTCTGTTAGGGCTGATTAGAACTAATTATTCACCTCAACTTGAAATCTCATGATAGGATCTATTGTGAATCTTAAACTATCTAGGCACACAATTTTCTTATCCTCTAAGAAATCTTTCCTTTCTCAGACTGTTTTTCCTCAGTTGGCCCTTAGAATACAAGTTGCTATTACTTATCACTATTGCATATAGCAATGATTCTTTGTTTACAGAAAATGAACAACTTCTGTAAAGTGAAAGTACAATACACTGATAGCATTTAATCTCATTATACTATAGACTTAGAAGGTACCACTATTGAAAATAAACAAAACAAAAAGTAACTACATAAAGTAATAAATGGTGTAATTAGTTTGACTATGATAATCATTTCACGGTGTGAGTCTGTGTGTGTGTGTGTGTTTAAATCTTAAATATATGCAATTTCTACCTTTTAAGTACCATTTAGTTAGACCACAGGAGAGAATACTTTTCTCTATGACAATACTGAAAAATAATAAATGTCATAGATGTTAATAGCAAATAGTGCCTATAAATTGCAGTGACAATTACTTTCTTAGATTGTGTGGCCTTTTTAAAATATATTACTCAATGATTGATGGAAAATTCTGGTTCCATATTAAGTCTAAGGCATTTGATAATTAGAAAGATACAGATGGTAAGTTCAAATACCAATGTTATAAAGTAATAGTATCACCAAGCTTCTCTTCTGGAGAGTTAAGAAATTAAGTTTGCATACAAAAAATTAGAGAAAAAGAAGGGCTACAAGGTTAGCCAATATTTTGGCTTAAGCTCTTCAAGGTCAGTGAGGGCTCCAGACATAAGGGAACCAGTGCCATATCATCCTATAACTCAGTGGTGTCCCAAATTTCTGTTCAAGGTGATTATGGGGCCATAGACAAAAGGCATCAATGATGTATAGTGTTTCTAAAGAGAGTTACCTAAAGAGACAACATTCTCTTAGGCTTTCACAGAGAGCAAACTGGTCAAGCAATGGCCATGATTCATTCAGATAGCTGACACTGACAGTTCTGCAAAATGCTATACATGGTTTCAAAATAAATCTAGAGGGGATTTGACTGAGTTTGTCAGATATAAAAATTACATGTTTTGTTATATAGGTCTTGCTGCAACTTGTCCTTAAACACTCAGCAGAGAAGTTTAACCACGAAGAATAAAAAGTAAAGCCAGATTAGTGTACTGAGCTGTAACTGGATCAAGCCAACAGCTTCCAACATCACCAGTTCTGCTGATACTTACTATTATGGAATATTGCTCTATGTATGCAACTATTTTCTCTTACGTCTATGAGAAGAAAATTTTGTATGAAATGTTTAAAAGGGTTATCATGTCTGCATCTTGTACTCTGAGCAACTAGCATGAAGATAACAATATGGTTTGTATCAATTATTGTGGCTGTCCTACTAATGTGTTTTGAAACTATCTCAATATTATATCTTATTAAAAGTAATAAAAGGGGAAAATAAATAAAATTATTAACAAAAGCTTATCAAATCACATAATAAAACAAAGCAAAGGTTGAAGAATATTATCAAAATTAACCTAAGTTTTTTGAATTTCTAAAAGTTTTATAAAGGTGAAAGTATTACTAAATGCTGAACATGCTGGAACATTATTGAGTTGAAATACGTATTTTTTATCGAAAACTATACAAGTGTATCTTAACCCAAACTCCAAACTTTCTGTAATTAAGAGATGGCAGATTAAATACCAGGAGTATGTCACAAGTGAAAAGGATACAATTAAATACATAAAATGCTCTGTTAATTTTCCTTATTGAACTCAAGTTTCTGTTCTACTAGGATTCCAGACTTGCTTACATTTTAACTTTGCAGGCTACCTGGAAACAACACTGACCTTGTAAGAACTCAACATATAGCCTAGTCTTAAGACTAAGGCAACGCGTTCCTTTTAGTCTTCCCAGTTCACAAGGCTGTTGTACACATATAAATACATTTGTCATGTTATTACATATAAGTACATTTGTCATGTTATTACTTTTTCAGAGATACAGCAGAAACAGCAGAAACCTTTTAGGAAAAATTAATCATGCTACTTATCAAAAGCCCTCATGATAGCATCTGGGATGCTTTAAAAAATTATTGGCCTTTGACAGAAGATTATTATGGAAGGAACTCTGCTCTGATAGCCATAGTCTTAAGTATTTACAAAATGATAAATAATTTGCAAATCACAAATGGTTTAGCCGTTAGTATGTGCCATAGTTAATCTTAACGATTTTGAAGAGAAAGTAAGACACAATCATTTTAAGAGTAGTGAAGGGTAAATTTTTTCATCTATTTCTTAAACTACTACAGTACAAGTAACCAAAGTTATTGAAAATATATTTGTGGTCACCAGGTATTAGGAAAAAGTCTATTAAAATTGTCTATGAAAAGGCAGCTTTTCCTATAGATTACATTGTGTTTCTGCTATAAGTAACTCTAGATGACTAAACACCTTTTGGTTCCTGCAATAATAGACAGTCCTTTATTTTTAAAATTTATCTGTATTTTCCTAACTGGTTCAGTTAATATTTTGATGGAATGGAATGTTTAAAGCGCTTTTTTTCTGAAGCTATAAGATTCCTCTATTGACTGAGAAAGTATAAATAGACTACCATAAATCTGAAAATCCTCTTCCAAGTATGATTGGGCATATCATTTTGGTCACATTAAAATGTATAGTCCCAGATATGACAATATTCTTTTGGGTACTATGAATTGAACCCAGGGCCATATGTGTGCTAAGCAAGTATCATCAAATACTCTATCTCTGGCTTATATCCCCAAAGTTTTACACATATTTTTATTCTGGGACAGTATGACACTAGATTGTTCAATTTGGAATTAAACCTACATTCTTATATCCACACTTTCCGAAATGATAAAGATTACAGAAGTGCACCACTATACTTAGTAAGATGTGGCTTTTCTGAAAACTTACTAGTCTATTTTCTTTTTTTTTTTTTGGTGGGACCAGGGTTCGAACTCACGACCTTGCACTTGCCCAGTAGGCACTTGTGCCTCGGAGCTATCTCCCCAGCCCCTCTATTTTCTATTTTGTTGTTATTTTACTAACTCTGTTAGTCCTATAATAAGTTCAGTCTATCAGTATATTATATCAGAACATGTTACATCTTCAAAGTACAAAATAAGATCGCAAAACAGTAGCTTCTGGTTTTTATTTTTTACATTTTGTATTTCATTGGCTATTATTGGGTTATTGAGAGTACTTAAATCTTCTTGATTCTGTTTTATCAAAGTATACCTTTCCAGGAATCAGTCCATTTCATCTGTGTCTTCAATTCTGTTAAAGTAAAGATTCTCAAAGTAGCTATTGATGATCTGGATCTCCACTGGATCTGTTTTAATGTCACCCTTTTCATTCCTTATTAGTTGAATTTGAGTTTTTTCTTTCCTCTTTTAGATGAGGTTAGCTAGGGGCTTATCAATTTTATTTATTCTTTGAAAGAACCAGCTTTGTGACCCATTAATTCTTTGCATTGTATTCTTCGTCTTGATGAATTAAACTCTGCCCTAATCTCCATAATTTTTCCCATCTTTGGGCTTCAGGTTTGGTTTTCTCTTCCTTTTCTAGGTGATCTAGGTTAAGTACTAGGGTATTTATTTATTCCCCCTCTGTTTACTTAATGTGTGAGTTCAGAGTTATAAATTTCTGTCTAAAAACTACTTTCATTTCATGCCATAAATTGCTATAGGTTGTGTCTAAATTTTCATTAAACTCTAGATATTATTTAATTTCTCTTTAATTTCCTCTGTAACCCAATGGTTGTTAAGGGCATTGTTTAATTTCCAAGTATTTCTGATTTTTTGTGGTTTCTTTTTTCATTTATTTCCAGTTTCATTGCACTGTGGTCAGATAATATGCATGGGATAATTAGCATTTTGTTATATATACTTAAGCATGATCTATGTACTAGTATGTGGTCTGTTTTAGAAAATGTCCCATGTGCAGCTGAAAAAATGTGTATTCAGAAGTGGTTGAGTGGAACACTCTGTATATGTACAGTAAGTCCCATTTTTCCAAGTTCTGGTTCAATTCTGCTACTTTTTTGCTAATTTTTTGTCTGCTTGATCTATCTTTTTGGGATAAAGGGATGTTAAGTTCTCCTGTTATTGTGGTATTGAATATTAGATTTTCCATGTCCATTAAGATTTTCTTACATAGCTCAATGCTCCCATATTGGGTGCATATGCATTTATGAGTGTTACCTCTTTGTCTTGAATTTTTTCCCCTGACTAGTGTGTAATCACCGTCTTTATTTTATTTGATTTGTCTCTGTCTTGATGTGAAGTTCACACTATCTGCAAACAAGATTTCTATGCCTGTGTTTTTCTGAGGTGCTGGGGCATGTAGTTTTGGTTTCCATCCTTGTTATTCCAGTCTATGAATTTCTTTATGAGTTACATGTGTTTTTTTGTATATAGCATATCGTTGGATTTTGCTTCCTTATCCACTGTGCCAGTCCATTTCTTTTTATTGGAGAACTTAGTCCATTTAGATTAATGCCTGTAATTGAAATGTATTGACTTATGCTTGACATGCTTTTTTTTAACCTATTGTTTTCCCCCTTTTCTCCTATATTTAATTGCTTGCCCTATTTGGTGGGCTTTTTCTGTTCTCATTGATGGAAATTGGGTTATTTTGTTCCCTCTTTAAAATATCTTCTAGTAGTCTATGTATGTTTGGCTTTGTCACCGCAAATTTATGTAGTTGTTCTTTGTCATGGAAGCATTTTCCTTGCCCATCAAATTTGAAAGACAGTTTTTCAGGGTATAGAAGCTCAGGCTGGAATTTTTTTTCATGGAGGACTTGAAGCATTCTGTTCCATGCTTTTCTTGACTTCATGGTTGGTAAAGAGAAAGCTGCTGTTATTCTGATGGGTTTTCTTTTAAATGTGATCTCTTCCTTTTTTCTAGTGGCTTTTAGTATATTATTCTTCTGCTAGATTTCTGGGATCTTGACTTTTATATGTCTGGGTATGTTTTTAGTTGGGTTGATGTTATTTGCAGGTCTGTATGCCACAGTAAACTGAATATCAGGTTATTTTCTCATGATTGGGAAGTTTTCTGCTATTACTTCTGCCCTTATTTTTTTATATCATTTGTATTGACTCCTTCTTTCTTGCTGATGCCTATCAATCTCATGTTGTTCATCTTTGCATCATCTTGCAAATGTTAAATTATTTTTTCTTGCATCCGGTTGGTTTTTAGAGATCCTTTCTTATCTTTTCACTAGCTGTGACTGTGTCTTCAAGATCTGAGATGCTATCTTCACTTTCATTCATATGTTATTACCAGCTAGTGGTTGAGACTGTATTGTCCGGTATGTCTCTTTGAACCCGCCTCATGTGATCTATTTCTTTCCTATATTGCTCATCCAGGGATTCCATCATTTTTTTTCTATTCTCCTCTAATATTCCATCAATGTTTCCTTTAGAAGCATTTATTAATTTTTTCACTACAATTATCTTTCTTTTTTTACTTCAGAGATTATTTCTAATCTGATTTCCTGTCTGCCTTTCTTCAGTTTTTCCTTTACTTCAGATGCTATTAATTCAAATAGTTCTTTTTTTTTTTTTTACTTCAGAGGTTATTTATGATCTCATTTCCTCTATAATTTTCTGCAATTTTTTTTTCTTCAGACACTATTAATTCATGCCTTTCTTTTTTTTCACTTCAGTGGTTATTTCTGATCTGATTTCCTCTATACATGTCTGCATTTGTTTCTTTACTTCAGGTGCCATTAACTCTGAGTTTTCAGCTGTGTGATTTCATCTTCTTCTATGTTAGTGTCTCTTGCATTTATTCTGGGTGGTCTTGGGGCCTGAGATTGCATCTTGCTCATTCTCTTTTCATTTTGTATAACACCATCCTTTGCCCTTTGGAGTGTAGCGCTTTGGTGCAGTTATGTGGTTAGCACTTAGTGATATTCAGGTCTGGATCAACCAATTTGGAACTTGTCCAGATATGCTGGCTGGATCTGGCTATTGTGCTCTGCTTCTTCCTGCTGCTGCTTGTGGAAGTGAACCCAATGTGCTCCTTTAGCAAGATGTTCAGCTCCTGGATTAACTAGGAAGATCTTTACCCAGTCTCTCTGCATGGAATTTTGCTTCAGGGTTCCACAGGAGGTGCCAGGTCTGAGGTCTGCAAAAGTACCTACAAGCACCTTTTGCTGGACTCCTTGTGGGGAAGTGTCCATTGGGTGCAGGCAGATGGAAAGGTCCCTACCTACACATGTACACCAGGGGGTGGGTTCTGGGCATGTGGGAATCCGTGGGCATGTGCAGTCTGAAAGTTCCCTACATACACTGGCAAACCAGGGTGTTCCAGGTGGGCCTTGCAGGCACTTTAATCCACTGAAATACTTGGCAGATGTAAATCCATTCACTAGTGTCCTTAGATTTCTCATTCACTGTCTTTACATCTCCAGTGCTCAGAATTTTTCTGATGAAGTTACTGCCCTATAGCATCATTGATTGAGCAAAGCTTTTAAAAAGTGTTTCTTGATTTTCCTTCAGTCAAATTTACCTGTTCTATAAATACAGTGCACCTATATTCTCTGTGTTCATGACAGTAGAGTGGTAGGCACATTAATCAAATGATGCTCTGTTATTAAGGAGAAAAGAGCTATTTCAGTGTCTTGCTGTTTTGGCTCTGAATTCATGAAAATTCCATCAGTAGTATTTTAATATAAACAATGTACTACTGAAGAGATTTAGCCTAACAATGGAATTCTATTTAACAAGTGAAAGGAAAATTCAAAAGCCACAACAAAATTTTGATTTTACTCCTAGGAAAATTACACCCAACCTGAATATTAACTCCTTTTATGTGAGAAGGGAAGATCATTAACACTGAATTTTTGAACTGGATGTAAAACTTAGAATCACAGCACATAAATTAAAATCACAAACCCTTCCTTCTATGACAAATTGTCTCCTTGCAATGTGTAGTAACATAATTGCATAATCCAACCTTGATATTTAAATTTATAACAAATCATTCAACCATGTATAGTCAATGCCACCATCCTACGTTGGATGACTTTATGATGATTGCGCTATATGCAAACATTTTTCTTACACAAAAGATAGTAAAACTCTGTCTTCAAATGTCTGAAAAGGCACAAAAAACATAGAAATACTGATTAATATGGTGGCTATGTGGTACGGTAGGAAGAGAACAGCAACTAGACAGGTAGCATTAGTTGAACATTAGTGGGAGGGCTGTGGTGGAAACCTAGGCACAGCTTTTCTCACTCCTTTCTTACTTGTTATCTACAAAAAAGGAAAAAAATGTGGGAAGTCCTTATACATAATGTTCTGTACCTAGAAGTACATTAGCAGAAAACCTCTCCATTTTATAGATATGTGCTTTTCTTAGACAGGCTCTGCTATGTGTAATGTGAAAAAGACCTCATCAGGACATTTCTAAGTAACAATTACAGATCAAATACACATTTATCTTTTCCCCACTAAAGTGGCTATAGGAAATAGAGAAACACAGAGTATTAAGAAAATAAGATGTAACGCTGGGAGATAGTGTAGTAGGATAAGCACTTGCCTGGCAAGCTCTGAGTTCAATCCCCAGTTACACACACACACACACACACACACACACACACACACACACACACACACACACACCACAGATATAACAAACCTTTAGAAGAGACACATTGATTCAATAAAGATTAATTTTAGTACAGTTGATAAAGCCATAAACCTTCAGGTCAGCTTTAAAGATAGTATGAAAGAAAGTTTTATCCTTGGCTCCCATCAAGATTCTACACAACCAGGTCAGTCACAATTTTGACAATGAAACTGAAGAAAGAAGAAAGAAGCCTGGGAAGTGAAAGCAGTGCTGAGATATGATTCTTGGCTGGCAGAAAGTAGGAAGGTTGGTTTATATCTCCATTGTTAAGGACATGACAAAATGTTTCATTAAATTGCTAGTACTTGTGGAAGCTATTGCCCCAAATTTTAATAAGACTAGGCTTCTAATAATCAGAGATATTTGCTTAACCTCATAGTTAAGACTCCTAGAGAGATGAGTCATTGCACTAATCCATTGGTGTCCATAGCTTAATGTTCCATTACTAGGTGGGGCAGAGTTAGAGGTGGGCTACTGGCATTAGACCTTTGGGGAGGATTTCTCCCTGGCTGTCTTTCCAAATAATTTGTTTCCCAAGAAGTGAGCATCTTTGCTACAGCACTCTCTTGCACTATATATCTGCTTTGGGACAGCTACCATGGGTTTTGAAGTCATGAACCAAATTAAACCTCTCCCTTTTTAAATAGTGTCAGGATTTTGGTCTTAGCAACGGGAAAGCTAACTCATATAACCTTAAACAACAATGATAGAAAATAAAGGAAATTATCACTAGTCAACAGTTATCAGGAAAAATAGAAAACATAAAAAAGCAACATCAGATAGCCAAAATAAGTTTTTGTCATTAAAAATTTCAGGATAAAGCATTGTCTCCATGGAATAAAAATGAGAAACAAGAACACGATAAAACCAAAGAGGAAAATCAGAGTACAGAAAGTTATACACAATAAGAATAGCAAAATTTAAAACATTAAACACATGAGTAGCTGTTTGTCCACTCAAAGTAATCTTTCCAAGGTTTAAAGAAAAACAGGAGAAATGCTTGTAAAATGAAGGGCAGACCCCACCCACAGGGTGCACTGAGGTGATTGGGACTGGGTGTAGTAGCACATACCTGTAATCCCAGCTCTTTGGGAGGCTGGACACAGGCAGATCACCATGAGCTCAGTCTACATAGTGACACTTTAGACTCTGTAGACCTTAACTAAAAGAGTACAAAAATAAATAATTAAACTGAGTTAAGGGAGTGCATTGGTAATGAGGTTCAAAATCCATATATTATTCTGGATAGGTGAGGTTAAATAGAACAGAAAGAGAAATATTTGGTTCATGAAATTCTTGTAGTGTAAATATGGTTAAGGATTCCAGCATATTTTAGGTTTATAGTTCAAAAGATATGAAGTATTAGAGATATATAATAAATTACACCAATAATGTGGTTTTATGTGCAGCCTTCTATTGCTATTTTTAAAAAAAATTAGAATTCACAATGTATTATTTCATATGTTGTATGTGTCTTTAATGTTCTATTCTACATTCTATACATATTTCATTCTGCTATATCTCTGATATGGTGTATATAGGTCATACTAAATTTTTAGTATTTTTAAATGCAATACTATGAATACCTAATTAATTTTTCTATTTTAATTTAAAATGTCATCTTCAAATAAATAATCTAATCCAAAGTATTCCTTGAGTGAAATGTTTGACTGTACAGTCATCAACCAAAGAGTAATGTGGTTTCCAAAGGCTTTTCTGCTTTTTGTTTTCAAAAATCCTGGAAAATACCTTCCAAATCTTGTTTTTGTGACAGAAATCACATCATTGAGTCATGGAGGATGGTTAAACTTTGCTCTTTAAAGGTGGTTAAAATATCTGGTCCCGCTATTAAAAGATAAACTGAATAGTGACATATATGTGAGACTAAAGTGCTAGCACTTTATTTTCTTTTTAATGGTTGCTTACTGTGTAAACTTAGCTTATACATAGCGGATATTTTACAAAATTCTGTGCTAGTGTGGTTATGGGTAAGGACTGGCATTAAAGAAATTCTAGATTTGGTAGATGGAAGTAAGGCAGCTAGCATATTAACACATGGAAAATCAGTGCAGGATCAGGCACTTTAGCTGCTTATGTACTTGTTATAGATTACCTTGGGAGCCATATTAGGTGTCTCTTTTGTCACCTGGTTGACTCTTTCAGTTTCTCTGCATATGGTCAAAGAGTGTGCTTAATAGCATAGGGCAAATCACCTATATCATCAAGATCAGAAACAGAACCAACAAAAGATCAGTTTGTGCTCCTTATGGACTTTAGTACATTTCATTGTTTCCAGATTTTTTGTGCTCTCATGCACTTCATGTCCATCTTTCCAGTGCATACTGGTGTCCAATTACCAATAGTTTATTATGAATCCTAAATATTTAATGATTCAGGTTGTTTTCCTTGTTTATTTTAGGCCCACAAAGAAAGACAGAAGACAGTTTGTTGTACAAAGTCAAATCCAGGGGCCCTGCGGGATGGCTCAGTGGTCTAAAGCACCTGCTTAGGAAAGCTTAGGTGGCTGCGGGACCGCGGTTCGATCCCTGGCACCACACGCTGCGCCAGCCCTGCCCACAAGGCAGGCTGAGCCAGCCATGAAAATAAATAAATAAACAAAAGTTCTGAAACAAGATAAAAAATAAAATAAAAAATTCTTAAAACAAAACAAAACAAACAAACAAACAAACAAAAAAAAAAAAACCAGTCAAATCCATATCATTAATGCTGCCTTGGAGACAGAATATATAACAGATTGCACAGACGTTGTAGTTTGTGTTTAGTTGTCCCCCCAAAGACTCATGCAGTCATGAGGTGGCTTCTGGACTTTATGATTGATTATTGTGGGTGTGAATGCTGTACCTGCCTTGAGGCAGGTAATTTGCCTTACATTGTAAGGAGGGGAGAGTGGCTAGCTAGCTGCCTGAGCTGTTGCCACTCCCTTTGCTCTCTGCTCTTTGCCACCACCATGAAAGTTTGCTCTCTTCCATGTTGCACTCTGCTCTTGGAGCCAGCTGAGTATGTACTGAAAGCTCCACTAAGTGTAAGCTAAATAAGCAATTTCTTCCCTAATTTTGAATACTGGGTATTTTTCCTAGCAATGAGAAAAGAGTAACTGAGACTGATTTGGTAGCACCAATATAGAGTCATTGTTCTGGCTAAACCTGACCATGTGGATTACAAGCTTTTGAGAATGGCTTATTGGAAGAAATGGGACAAGTTTGGAGATGTTGCCTATTAGCAAAGTCCTGGAATGCTTTCAGCTCTTCTGTATGGGAAATTCTGGTCAGAGCTCAGAAGACAAAGTGCTGATAGAAAGCCTACAAGTAAAGACCAGGTCAGTGAGATTCCTACTGAGAAGAAGGACTGCATTGGTTGTTGGTCTGTGGATGACTTGTGTTACTTGTTGTCAGAAAAGTTTGTCTGCATATTGCTGATGTTCAGAGACTTTTACTGAGACTGAGATTAAACATGGTGGACAGATTAATATTTCAAAAGAAATGTCAAGGCAACCCAATATTGAGGCTGTATCATGGTTGTTGTTGGGGACCTTTTTTACTAGATTAATGTTGAGAATAAAGAGCAAATAACACAGCAGCAGTTTAAAATGTTGTGAGTTTGGCCAGAAAGGCAGCTCCAATAAAGCTGTGGAATACAAAGATAGAGCTCAGAGGACCTCAATTGCACAGAAGGATCAAGCGAATGGAAAGGATGGCTGAGGGCATCACAGGATGGACTCAAATGTCTTTTGTACAAAGGGATATGTATGAGAATTTCAGGGTCCAGGAGCGGAATGTTATGGTTTATGTCTAGTTGTCCCCCCAAAACCTCATGCAATCATGGGCGTGGCTTCTATAGATTGAGACTTGATTGGTGATCCCTGGGATTGTGTTTCAGTACTGATGGGATTATCGGTCTGAGTAAGGCTGAGACTGTGAGTGTGGTCTAGGGCGGATATCCTAAGGCAGAGAGCCTGAATGCAATATAAAGAGAGACAGAGTCAGAGAGACAGACTCATGCGTTTGCTGATGCTCTGCTTCCCTGATTGATTGGCTGCCTCTGCTACCATTTTGTTACTGTCCCGCCGTCATGAACTGGATTCTCTCTGCTCTGTTCCTCTCAGCCTTGGGCCAGCTGAGTATGGACTGAAATCTCCAGTAACTGTGAGCTAAATAAACCTTTCCTTCCTTCATTTTGAGTGTCGGGTATTTGTCTCAGCAATGTGTGAAAAAGTGACTAAGACACTTGAGTTTTTCAGCAATGCTGAAACTGTTGGGACTTTGGCAACTCTTGGAGATGGACTAAATACCTTTTGTATGAAGGGATGAACATGAGAGTTTGGGGGTCCAGGAGCGAAATGTTATGATTAGTGCATAGGTGTGCCCCAACAGCTCATGAATTCATGGGGGAGGGGCTTCTGGAATTTGTGGTTGATTATTGTAGGTGCAAATGCTGTACCTGCTCTGGGGCAGGTAATTTGCATTATAGTGTAAGCGTGGGAGAGAGGCTACCTAGCTGCCTGAGCTGCTCCACTCCCTTTGCTCTCTGCTCTTTGCCACCACTATGAATGTTTGATCTCTGCTATGTTCCACTTTGCTCTTGGATCCAGCTGCATATGGACTGAAGCCTCCACTAACTGTGAGCTAAATAAACCTTTCCTTCCTTAATTTTGGGCATCAGGAATTTGTCCCAGCAATGAGAGTAAGGTAACTGAGACAACAGACATAGGCCCCAGTACTTTTGCTTGTTTGATAAGGACTTCATCATCATAGTAATGATGAAATACATTAAATAGTCCAGTTAGCATGTGAGGTCAAAATTTTGAGGAACTTAAAATAAAATTTCTCTAATTTGTGAAAATTTATAACATAAAATTCACTTGAATTTATCACAATACATTCATGATTAGAAACTCGTTAACCAATCATGACAATTACAAATAACTGTATTTTTTAATTTTAGTTTTTATTGTTATTATTTTTTGATACTGGCAATTGAACTCATGACTTTGTGCTTATTAGGCAGGCACAGTGGTATGAAGCTATAGGCCCAGCCCAGTACTTCTAGTTTTCAACTAACTCAACAATATTATCCCAAATGGTGCTAATAAATTTTGGGTTATACAGGTTTGAGATTCCCAAAACCTGAATCACTACCTGGCCCAAGAAGAACAATCAGTCAGCTCACTACAAGGAGATACTTTCAGTTTTTGTCTTAGCTGAACATATCAGCTCTACTCTTGAAGACTCATTTTCATCAATAAATATAAGACATACTGTGGAGAAACACAGAACAGTTTGTTTTGCTGCAGGCAAGAAGTTTGTCTGGAAGAACAAAAACCTGTAATAATATCCCTCAAACATAGTTCCTAAGAAGATGGTGCTGCATCTTGGATGAATCATTTTCCCATTTCTGTCATCTGGACATCTGTGCCAGTCTACTTTAGAAATCACACAAAGTACAGGAAAATGGAGTTGGATGACCTAGCAGCTTTCAAGGAGAATGAGTATTTTCTTTCTGAATTGTACTTAAATATTGCAATTTAGATAGAATCAAGCAAATACAATTTGAGCTTTTTGACCTTCATATGAATTCTATTCCGATTGTGCTTTCCTATGTAAATTTTATTGCCTTCCAGTGCGGTTCTGCTTAGCACTTAGCATGTCTAGCAGAAGGCTTTGGCACAGCCAGGTGATACCTAGTTTCAAAAATATTACTGTACATAAACATTTCGGAAAGAATTTTATGTCATGATATGGATGCTCTGTTTTAGATTCTGCTAAGGTAATAAGCTATTTGACCTTCATAGTTTTGCTTCTGGTTTAGCATGAACCTGGACAAATCTTCATTACTCCAAATATTGCTTCATCTTCAATATTTAGAAATAATTTTCTGAGAGCTCAGGATTCTTTTATCTGGCAAAACAAATGTTTATAATGGAAAATTATTGCTTTTGTTGTTGTTTTGATGACATCAAGTCAGTATGCTTTGTCTTAGGTGAATATGAGTACAGCATGCTCTATTATTTGTGGCTTTAGCCATTGGTCCACTGCCACTTTGTCTTTTCACATGAACTAAGTATGTAAGAAAGCTGGACAGGAACTGCATCAGGATGTTCTAATGAGGCTGCCAGAAAACACCGAGAATGATGATTTGTCAGATAAATTACCTATTGTTTCAGTTGTTTGGTATTTAAGATCTCATTACATTATTCATTATTTTTCTTCCCCATTAATCTTTGTAGTACACTTTTGTTTTCTTTAGTTCTGCATCCTCAGAGCTATGGAGATTGTTGTTTAAAGAAAAGATAAAGCCTTTCATTAATTTGTCAGTGCTTCACAGCTAGAGCAGGGAAAACAAAAGATATTTGGTAGTCAGCTTTTTACAGATTGTTTACTGCAACTACTAAGTTCTATTCGGTATGAGAGAATTAATTGTATATGAATAAGGACCAGAGCAGATTTTTAACTAGATTCTAGACAAGTAACCATAAAAAATGAGAATAAATTAAAAGGGCTGCTCACTATAGACCTCACTGCACTGTGCCTGCCTGGTTCCTCATGTTAGTTTGTTTGCTTTGAGCAGTTTGATACATGAATGCAGACACATGGACCTGGTGCCTGCCTGATGCACATCTTCCTTCTTCTTTCACTATTAGCTCCACTTCAGAGATAGAGGGAGTTAGCACAAGGTAAATAATGGTACAAGAAGTACTAGAATATTTCTCATGAGGTTACTAGAATAAGTCTGTGAAAGTAGCCTAAGAAAATAATGGAAAATGATCCAAGGAATTAAAATATTACACTTCAGTGATAGCAAAATAAAATAGGAGAAAAAAATAAACAAAAACTATATGAATGCCCATGAGAAAACTGGCAGATTAATGATTAGCTGCAAAATTTCACCTCTCTGAGATCTGAAATCCATAGTCTTGGAAAATTATAACTGGACAAAGGGGAAAAAGAAGGTATCAGCAATGAAGAAGGAACTAATCAGAAAATTAGAAGCTGCAGAGTAGTTAGAGAAATGGATCATAGTGCAGAGAACATAAAACAAGTCTGGAAAAAGCTCCCATGGTCAACAGTTATAGGACAGGCCTGTGGTACCAGTTACTTCACAGCTGTCACAAGCTGATAACACTGTGTGGGGGTTTGCTGAGGTGACTACTGTTGTAATGTTCTGTGTTGGTGCTGGAAGAAGACCCAATGAAGAAGATAGCTCAGAGGACTCACTGCGATTCTGTCCCTAGTGAGAAAAAAAACTCTGAAATAACTCAGTTTTATTCAGGATAGTCAGTGTGATTTCACCTCAGCAAAGGAGAACCAAGTGCTGAGGCACTAACGTGACCATGATCTCATTAAAGTAAAGGAGGACCACATGCTTAGTCACGAACCACGATCTCCATCAGCTTCCATCCTAGGGTTCATCCAGGGGTCAACCAATATCATTTCAAAAAAAGGGGAGAAAGCAACAAAAAGAGAACCCACAGGTGAAGCTGCCCTACCACAGCTGCCTCTGGGCCCCATCCATCACACTCTGCTTATTGAAATGCCCATCAGGCTACAGACTGCTTTCAAACAGAGAACAGAGTCCAGAGGAGAAATCCCATAGTGCACCTTTTAGATTGTGAGCTAGTGCTTAATTAAGGCCATCTAGAAAAGGAATTTGATACTTAAGTCTGAGGTTCAACAATTAAAAGACAACTTAACCTCACAGTTGTCAGTGTAACCCTTCCATAGTTTCCAGGTGAGATATAGTCACAGGTAGAGTGTATACAGAGAAACCCCGGGAAGATTAAGTTCAGGCCTAAAAAAGCAGACTGTGGTTAGAAGTCAGATCAGTCTTGACTTCCATGCATAAAATATAGGATTTGAAAGTACTCGTGTTAAGTACTTGAACTCTTTTCTGTTACCTATACTAAGATGATACTGAAATAGAATTGAGGGCTTCAGAGACAGCTCAGTGGACTAAGCACCTGCTTCTAAGTGCAGGGATTAGGATAAGTCCCCAGTCCTGCGTGGCTCACTGGCGCTGCCTCTGGGGCACACTGAGTCAAAGAAAGAAGGAAAGAAAGAGAAAGAAAGAAAGAAAGAAAGAAAGAAAGAAAGAAAGAAAGAAAGAAAGAAAGAAAGAAAGAAAGAAGAAATAGAATTGAGACTGTTAAAATCTTTTATGATCAAGAGACTTTTGGCAAGAAAATAGTATAATAAGAATAGAATTATCTAGTGGCACAACTATACATAATCAAGAAGTCATATAGGGACAATTGGATATATACTTATAAAACAGCATGATTGAACCTCTACTTCACACTATACAGAAAAATTGTGCCAAAATGGGCCATATATCCAAATGTAAGAGCTAAAATTATGATACCCCTAAAATAGAATACAATTAGAAGAAAACATAGCAGCAAATATTCTACCTCTATTTTCAGAAAAATCAGAACTACAAGCATAATTGTTATAGTCCCCATGGCTTTGATAAATTATACTAAGAACTAATATTATTAACAAAATTTCTGGTATTAAGGAAATTACTAGAAAGTACAAAATGTGGTATTATTTTCATGATGTCCTAATCAATTAATGAGAGTTCTTCAACCTGATTTACTCAAGCATATTCTCTGTACAGAACCTTATCACATATGAGCACGTCCTCACCGAATATTCTGCTTAAGAGTTTTATTTCATATGCTTTTGCAAAGCAATAAGGATTGATCCTCTGCAGAGGATATAAACATTCTGTTATCTCCTTCTTTCTACCCATTATTTTTTTTGTAAATTCAACATAACTATTCAAGATTCTAAAATGCATGAGGTTTATGAAATGAGGCTAAGTAATATAAAGAAACAATCTGAAATAAGAAATATTTGCCTTTTATCCTAATTACTAGACACAATCATTCTACCTGCTCACAAGTGCCATTCATCCTTCACTGCAAATAGGATTGCTAAGTACAGAGAAGAGTGCAGAGAAAGAAAAGGAGGAGGTTAAGTACAAGGAGGAAAATCAGAAAGGCATAAGAAGTATGTAGCGCACATTTTAGTTGTCAGCAATCATACATACATTTCACATTAATATATAGTATCTTATAATCACAATATGAAACGAAGATTTGAGGAGTTGAATTTTACAGATTGAGTTACATTTTAAACCTAAATTCAAAAGGTAGAATTATCTAGCAGACAATAGGTATGTAACTACAAAATTCATGAAATAATTCAATATTAAACGTGTAAATTATATATGTGTGTGTGTGTGTGTGTGTGTGTGTGTGTGTGTGTGTGTGTGTGTGTGTGAATAACAGCTATCGATACCAAAGGATTGGGATACAATCACTTGAAAGAAGAGTATAAATATGAAATAAATTTAGGGATGTGCTTACTCCAAATAGGCTGCAAAAGGAGGAGGATCCGCCAAAGATGTTGGGACACTTTCCAGTTGGAGACTGAAAGAGGCAGAAGAATATGAGATATAGGAATGTAAATAATGAAAATGTATCAGAGAATACAACCAAGTGGGTCAAGTGCCAGTGACCAAAAAAGAAGAAAAGCAACAGAGTCTTGGCAGCTGATTGTGTCAAGATGTATGTATTTGGTGATACTGGTTAAATAAACTGCTGAGAATCAGAGGTTAAAGGTTGCATGGAGTCCAATGATGAAAGATGAGAAATTTGCAACATCATGGAAAACTTAAGTGTTTGACGCGAAGCTCACCAGACACATGGGACGCTCAACAGAAAAGGATTAGGATGTTTTCTTTCAAGCTGATCTATGTCTATTACATTTTCATTGCTGAGACAAAGTATCCAACTCCAGAGTTTAAAGAGGAAAATTCACAGCCTACAGTTGATAATAGCTTCCATTCATAGATGTCTGGCTGAAATGTCAGTTGGCATACCACAGGGACAGCCCAAAGGAGAAACAGTGCATGGCAGGCAGAAGACAGCAAACAACAAGGGACCATAGTAGCCTTTCCTGCCCCTTTTCTGTTCTATCTAGGCCACCTAACTTCTGCCCTTAGAATGGGCAGCATTCAAATCCAGAACTATGCTAATCTAAGCAGTGGACTGATTTAGAAATCATACTGTCTTAATCACAGCATCACACACTGTAGATTCAGTCACCTTTACAAAAGCCTCACCGATGACCATAAGAGGCTTTGGGAGGACATCTAGACACAAACCATAACAGTAATCCTATAAATCATTGTCAGTCTTAGAGGAATAATGTAGTAAACAATGCAGCATGATAAGTGTAGGTAACTGAGAAATTATACATAAAAAATAATATCTTGAAAAGACTGGAGGACTCAATTCCATTGAACAAATGAAGGAATTACCCTTATGTGGAAAGTTCATCAATAGAAATAGGAAGGAAAACATTATGTGAGCACCTACATCAGGAAGTCACTAAACACAGTCTGAGCCTGTGGAAATCCTATTAATGGTTTCTATCTCCTCAGCTTCCTGAATTGGTTTTGAAGCCTTTAGTCTAACCTTACATTTATCTTGTGTACAGTGCAAAATTAACATCTAATTTTGTTTTTCTGTGAGGATATTCACTTCTCCCAATACCATTCATTGAAGGCAATCTTCTCCTTGTGTTTTATTACTCCTTTTGAAAAAAGAAACACCAATTGACTATACATGTATACATTCATTTCTGGAGTCTATAATTTCTTCATTGATAAATATGTCTGATGTTTTGTTTGTGTTGTTCTTGCAACAACTATGCTGTTAAATTAGTATAATTTTATAGTATAGTTTGAAATCAGTATGATGCTTCCAGAAATGTTCTTTCTTCTCAGAACAGCCTTGGTTATTTGATTTTGTTGTAATTCCATATAAATTTTAAGATTACTTTTACATTTCTAGAAAATGTCATTGATATTTGAAAGAGTATTTCATTCAATATGAAGTGTCATGACTGGCAGTATTGACACATTAACATTATTTTACAATCCGTGGAGTATTTTTTCATTTCATTCATTAACATTATTTTACAATCCGTGGAGTATTTGTGTCTTTCATCAACATTGTATGTATGTAATTAAAACCTACAAGAGGTATTTTTCCTTCTTAGTTAAGTTCTTCCTATATATTTTAACTCTCTATAGCTACTTAAATGGAATTATTCTCCATAAGACTCTTTTTTACATATTTCATTTTTAGTATATAGAAATTCTATAGAAGTTCAGGTGTTGATTTTGCATGATGCAAATTTATTGAATTTGTTCCAATAGTTTTCTAGTAGAGAAAATAATTTCTACATGTAAATTATGTTGTTAGCAAGTAACACAAAATTCCCTTCTTTTTTTTACTTGAATCTATTCATTTATTATATTCCTTACTCCTTTAGCAAGAACTTCCAAAACTCTCTTGTGAAGAAGTGATAAGAGTAGGCATTCCCACTGCTAATCATAGTATTAGCTATGTTGCTGTCTTACCAAGCCTTTATGATATTTAGACTCCCTTGTTCAATTCTGAATTTAGTGAGTATATTTTTTAATTAAGAATGAGTTTTACATTTTTTTCAAGTCCTTCTCCGTATCTATGGAAATATCCATGAGGCTTTTGTCCTTCATTGTACTAATGTGGTTTATGTCATTTTTTTATTTGTTTATGTTGAACCATCTTAGCATCTTAGATAATCCCTACTTCATAAGAATTAACACTTTGCTATGGAATTCAGTTTGTTAGTGTTTTATTGAATATTTTACATGTTTGTTCATCCAGATTATGTTCTTTTTTTTAAAAGAATTTTTTATTTTATTTATTATTTTTTCTTGTTTCAGAACCTTTGTTTATTCATTCACTTTTTATGGCTGGCTCAGCCCACCCCGAGGGCAGGGCTGGCGCAGCATGTGTTGCTGGGGATCAAACCATGGTCCCTGAAGCTGCCCAAGCTTCCCCAAGCAGGCGCTTTAGACCACTGAGCCATCCCGCGGGGCCCCTGGAGATTAGGTTCTTTAACTTTCTTTTCTTGTAATATTTTTCTGTGACTTTATGTCAAGATAGTCTTGGCTTCACAAAAAGGTTATAAAAATGTTTCCACTTCTCTGACTTGTTTGAGTGGTTTGAGGATGGATATTGAGTTTTTAGAAGATGTTCTGATATGTGAATATTGCTAATTGGAATTTCTGGGGAGAAAAAAAGGGAAAGAAGACATTGAAAAGCCCTGTCCTAACAGCTTCTCAGTGTTCTTCATTGTTTTCTTTTCCTTTTCCCATTATTGTCCACACAGCAGTTGTTATTTAAACAAAGGTGTGCTCATTAATTTTTCCTTGATCATATCTCTAGTGTCACATCTAAAAAGTTATCAGTGAGCTAGCAAGATAGCTCAGTGGACTTCAGTGCTTGCTTAGGCGTGCTTAGACAAGTGTAAGGGCCACAGTTTAGATTCTTCAGTGCATGTACTACCAGCCCACTCCCTAGGACACTGAGCAAGCCAGATATAGCTCAACATAGCGGCACACACCTGCAATGCCGAGGCTGGGCTGGCTGAATGCAAGAGGATTGCCACAAGTCTGAGCTATGTAATGAGACCCTGCAAAACCAAATGCATTAAAAAAATAAAAAGTTATTAGCATACCTAAGATCATACATGAGCTTTTTCTTATGTTATTATCATCTATGAAATTTATACTTTTGTACTCTACATGAAAGCCTGTAATCCATTTCGGGTTAGTTTTAATGAAGCCTGGAAGAGCTGACTAAAATTATTTTAGGTACTGATATTCATTTGTTTCATCCCTGTTTGTTGAAAAGATTATCCTTCCTTCATTGTTCTTCCTCTGCCATCAGTTGATGAAGCTGGTTATGGAGGTATGTACCTATAGAGACAGCTACTCCTTATGCTGAGGCAAGAGAAGTGGTTAGCCTACAGGTTTGAGGTTTTCTAGGCTGCACGGCAGCACATTACCTGAAATCAAAAGATGATTTTCCTTGGGATATGGTTTTGCTTTCCACTATGTACAATGAATCAGTTTCTATATTCTCTCAGTGCTTACACTCTCATTCTCTCTGTCTCTCTGTCTCTATCTATCTATCTATCTATCTATCTATCTATCTATCTATCTATCTATTTATCTACCTATCTATCTATTTAATGGCCATCTCATCTTGCCCTGGGTGTGGGCTGGCATAGCATGTGGTGCTAGGGATCAAACTGCAGTCCCTGTGGTTGCCTAACCAGGTGATTTACACCATCACAACACTCTCTTGATGACTGTAGCTTTACAGTTAGCCTTAAAGTAGACCACTTTTTATATTCTAACCTTGTAGTACATCTTCAATATTGTTGAGTCTTTTGAACATTTTACATCTCCATATAAATTTCTGGATCAGTCTACATATATTCATAAAAAGATTCACCGAGGTCTTAATAAGGATTTATTTGAGTGTATTGATCATACCGGGAAGAACAGATACCTTGACAACATTGGAAATCACTGTCTATGAACATGGAACTTATTTCCACTTAGTGTTCTAATCACTTTCGTCAAAATTTGCTTGGCTAGATACATCAATGATACATATGACATAGATACAGATATATAGATATATAGATATCATATAACATCTATAGAGCTTATAGTATATAAAGTATTTGTATACCTTTGTACTACATTTATGATCAATTATTTCATTTTTTCATATTAATGTACTACATTTTACTAACGCATTACATTTTAATAATTTAATTTAGAATTCTACTCAGTTCTTTGTTAGTATATAAGAAAGTGACTTCAAGAAGTGTGTTCACCTTGCATTTTCCTGTATAATTATAATCACATAATCAAGGAATTTTTATTTCCCCAAATTTTATACATAAATTATAGCATCATCTTCAAAGATAGTTTTAAATATTCCTTTATAAGAACTATAATTACAATATTCAGTATAAACTGCTAGAAATTCGGATATACAGATATTAAACAAATTTCCCAAGATCACTCAGCTAATTCCTGCCAGAGTCAGGATTTAAATTCAACATTAACATTCAAGAAATTGAGATCCAAATAATTGTACTTCTAAATGTTTATAAATGTACTTGAATATTAAGGGTAGAAATTCACACTGAGAAAACTGTGCAGGTAAACATCTTCCTTCAGCTGTGGTACACTGCAGGGAAACACACTTCTAAGTTAGCGGGTGTAAACCTGCTCCTAAACTGAATAATAGATACCAAAAGCTGCCTTAAGTGATGAATTAGAGGTGAAACATAAATATAATATTTATGACTTTGAAATTCTCTGTGTGTAATATGTTTTTCAATATAAAACAACTTTTTAAAAATATTACTAAACTTGATTCAAGGATTCCCAGTAATTCATGTTCTGTACTTTGATTCATGCTGGATGCTTAAAAATACAATAGCCTGCAAAATTACAAATTAATTTCTTATCTTAGGTATACCCATGTTATTTTATCTTATTTATTAAACATCAGCCTAACCAAGAACAGATGCAGTGATCAATTAATTTATTAGCATTTTACTCTTTTAATCACATAAAAAATTTCATGAATAAAATTTGATTTTACATATAGTATAAGAAATCAGAAATTTCTTTTAAAATCATTATCACAAATTATCTTATTAAGAACTATAAACCTAGTGATTAAATTATAAGGCTTTTTATTTCATGGATTTTATAAGGATTTTAATCTGAAGATGTTTGTAAAATAACTAAAATAACCTTGTGATCTCTGTCCCATTTATGTTACCATGACCATTGTACAGCTTAAAATTTCATAATTTTAAGGCCTCAAAATTGAATACCATGTTTTGGTACAGAAAAATACTGTTGCAATGCATAATTCTCTGCAACAGAAATTCAAGAAGAAAAATCATGCTAAATATTTGATTTACACTTACAAATATGTTGGTAAGCTAGAAATTATGATACAATTTTTATCTAGAGGACTAATGGCATTGTAGGTAGAACTGTGAAAAATCCGCCATTGAGCTGAGTAGAATGAAGGAGAAGAGGAGGATGTGTCAGAGACTATTGAATAACATGGGCCTTTGACATGATTTCTATCTCATTTGTTAGCAAATGCAAGTTTGTTTGAAAACCACAGTTGATACAATAAAAATATTCATGTCTAGAGCTCAAACAGGAGGAAAAATTTGCTTTGAGAGAAATTTGAACACAATACATGTTGAAGTGAGCAAGCATATATATCAGTAATTATAGCACTAACCAAAGCAACATATATTAACTATTATTGCTGACTTATGCCAGATACTGTGCTAAGAATTTTATACATAAAATTTCAATGGAGACACATTATTCATTTATAGAGTAGAGATAAGAGGCACATTAAATAATACATACAACTTACCCAAAGTCACATATGGACAGTATTGCATTTCCTATCCTCTGCTTCAAATCTGCAGTGCTTCAATGTTAGCCTACACTCAGACCTTGGAAATGGAAACTCATCTTGCCCAGGATGGTGTAAGCTGAATCTAAAATATTAAGAAGCAGTGAGATTTTATGGAAAGAACACAACCTCAGCCTTATTCTTTAGAAAAGGTTTATTCTTATAAAAAGATTATTTGCTCTTTTTTAAGTTAATGTATCTATTCACCATAAATGGATATTGCAGTTTCCTACTGATATTCCTGCAAAAATAGCAGGAAGTTGGTGGACTTATGAAAAGTTAGACTTAGATAACCAGTCTTTTAATATTGTTATTCTATGATATTAGTGGATCATTGTCATTTAACACTTTTATCAACTATAAAAAAGTAAATGAGTAGTAACACACAGTGTTTGTCCTTTATCTTGGCTTCCTGTTCATACGTTCCATTTTCTCCATTTGATGGAGGAAAAAAATCACAGAATTTAGGCATCTACATTATTGGTGAAATGCCTTTCTTTAAACTTGAGAATTAGGGTGTTTTGATTCAAAATTTTGCATGTATTTCTACTTCCCATTTGTATCCATCGTAAGCCTACAGAGTAGTTTATCTATTGACAGTTGTCATTCTATGGCATGGAATGGCTAAGAGCAGCTATTCCATTATAAGTATGAGATAATAAGCTGAAACATCCTGTTTTCCCCAACTGAACCTTGTACATGCTCTTTTGCACCACATGAATGACATCAAGATTAACCACCAGCTTGAGCAGTAGTAAGATCCACTTTGACCATGGCTACCATGGCCCCTGAATGCCTCCGTATCATAGCTCTGTGATATATTTCCTTGCATAGCCCTGAATGAGCATGTATTGCAGGGACTCTCTATTCCAATGAAAGATTCATAGTTGCATTAGCTTGAGAAGGACAACAATGCCCCGAAAGCATATTTCTTCTTAATCTTTTCAAATACAGTATTCTTTCTTCTTGCTTACTTTTTAAAGAATAAAAAATAGTAAAACATTATTAGAAATGATTCAGAATTTCACTAAACAAAATTATGGGAATTTAGCAATGGTTTTTATATTGCATATCACAGTCTTCAAATTAGCTGTTCAGATTGGCAGATATAGGCACACAAAATTGGTCAGAGAAAAAAGGAATGAAAAAGAAAAAAGAATTAAACATTAAGAATATTATCTGCTACCCTAACTTTGTCAGAACTTCATTTTAACCAGAATTTCACACTTTCAGTAACCTAGATTTGTAATTTGCTTCTGATTATTGACCCCCGCCCCGACCCACGTGCCATTTTGACTGGCCACGCGGTGACTGGATCAAACTCAAGCCCCCGGACCTGACCGGCCTGGACGGCACCTCCATCATGACTGGGTCAACCAGCAGACTCAGGCATGGTCCATCTGCTGACTCATCAACAACTCGAGCTCAGATTCCACCCACCTTCACTACCAGAGCTCACATTGGCCAGGTAAGAACTCTTTCCGCCCAAATTCATCCCCCAACTCAACAACTACCCAAACCCTGACTACACCCATATTCCCTTCATGGCCACCCATCATCCCCACACTGCCAACCACTGTCCCAACCCTTGGGGCCTCGAGGTAGCCAGCCGCCTGAGCTCCAACTTGCAGCCAGGCACCTCTGGAGGGGAACAAGCTTGGTGGATCCAGACCCAAATTCCCAAAGGTACTAACTGTATAAATTCACCAAAATGCAGAGATCACTGCTATAAAAAATGATAAAGAGAAGGAGCAAGATCCAATCCCAAGTCCCGAGTCCACACAAAACCAATACAGGAAAAACTACCATGGAAGACAATGTGAATCATGCAGGTGAAATCTCTGAATCAGTAGCAGCCAAAATAGAAAGGCAAGTGAAGAAACATATAGAGCAACTCAGATCAGAGATAACAAATGAAGTAAAAAGAGAAATGAATGAAAAAATAGACTCTGAAGTCAAAAAACAACTGAATAAATGAATAGACGATACCAGAGCAGAAATAACCTCTGGAGTTAAAAAAAGACCTCTCTAAATCAATGGCATCTAAAGTAAGGGAACAACTACAGAAAGCTACAGAGAACAGAGCAGAAATAATGTCTGAACTAGAGAGAGAAAGGATAACTATAATGAGAAGCTTCAGTACTACTAAAGAAGACATTGATAAAAAATTAGAGGAGAACAGAAAAATGATGAATTCCCTGATTGAGCAATGTAGGAAAGAAATAGATTACATGAAACAGTTCAAAGAGATATACAAGAAAATAAAATCTCAATCATAAGCTGGCAAAAACATAGGAACCAAAGTGAAGATACAATCTCAGATCTTGAAGACAGCATCACAGCTAGTGAAAAGGTAAGAAAACAACTAGGATGCAGGAAAAAATAATTCAACATCTGCAAAATGATGCAAAAAATTGTTTCTGATTCTTGCTGAAGATCTTGTTGAAATAATTCAGAAGTGTTGAGACCATAAGCTAATCATAGGGCTGCCTCAAAATATTCTTGCTAGTCTGTCACCTTTAATGTCACTTTCTCACAAAATCACTAGACATAGGCAAAGCTAGACAATTTTCTGCCTAATGACACTAAACATGGGCACTAGTCCGATAGTCAGTGCAGTTGTTCCCCACTAAAGCCTCCTGAGCATTGCCTTAATGAGCCACTTTTCTATTAGTAGTTTGGTCTTCTGAACTCTGACCAATACTACATATCAAACACTGCTAGCAGTATTAGAGCTTCACAAGCTAACATCTCCAAACTTTTCCTGAAACTGGGTTCCAAAGGCTCATAAAGCATGTTATCTGGTACAGTCACTGCCATGGCACCACTTCTAGAATCAACGTCCTGATTTCATGTTTAATTTACTTTCTTATTACCAAGTCACAATGCTAAGAAACTCCAATTTAAAGGGTAAAGGGGTTGTTTGGGCTCAAAGTTTGTAGAGCCCACTAGCAACAGGGCAGGGTAGCATGGCTAAGGGATATGGAAGAGGAGAAACAGTGCTTGCTTTGGTAGTAAGAAGTAGATGGAAGAATAAAGGGAAAGGAGAGATGTGCCTTCAGCAACCCACCTTCTCCAACCAAACTTCACTCACCAAATCACATTTAACTGTGAACTCATTAGTGCATGAGTCTCCTCAGAGGTATCATGATCCAAGATCTAATCACCTCCCAGAAGCCTCACCTTTTAGCACATGAGATTTTTGTGAGACTTATAGATACAAACCATAAATAGCAAAAACTGTCAGTGGGAAAGAATAGCTGACAACTTAAAAGAGGAGAGATTTATTTGGCTTTACAATTTCAGTGGGCTAGTTCATGGCTGGTTAGGTCCAAGAAAGACATTGCATGATAGAATAGCTTGGTGCAGGAGGATTATTCACCAGTGATGGCCATGAAGTCAAGAACAAAAAAAACAGCCAGGTGTAAAAGCACACCCCTCCAACTCATACCCTACATCACCTGCATCTTTCCTATTGGCCTCACCTCTGAAAAACAGTCAGCTATGAACCTATCAGTGGATGAATCCACTGATGATTATTGCTCTTCCACAATCCAATTAACCATCACATGCATAAGACCCTTCCAGGACAATGTCAGTCTTTCACTCTCCAAATTGAAATTATCTCAGTGGATAGACATTTCATTTGTATTTATAAATCTCATTTTAAAGAAAGTTATAAAATTATCCAAACAAAATTATGTGATCTATTCTAATAAGTATTATAAAGAAATATACATAATTTCTCATTTTTATATTTCAAATTATAATATAATGTCATATCTTTTTCATCTCTGATGTCTAGCATAGTATCTTGTTGATAGAAATTACATGGTAACATTTGGTGAATTCAATAGTTTTGCAAACATTTTATTGAAGTATAACACACAAATATGTATTTGCACAGATTAAGTAAAGAAGAAGTTATAAATTGAGCATTTCTATGTAAAACATCAATAGGATTAAATAACATTTTTTTTACCATTACAACAGCACCTCAGTGGTTTCTGTTGAACTCTGCCCTTACAGTTTCCACATCTACACTGTAATCATTATCTTGACATTTAAGACACTATAATGGTTTAATTTATTGTTTGATTTCGCCATGCATAATAAATAAGTGCACATTTTTCAGTATCACTTTTGCACTTTAATTACCAATATTACAGGTATTAATGTGTCCCCCTTTGTCTTAGCTACTTTTTACTGGTTGCTGGGAGAAATTCTCAACGCTCAAAATTAAGGAAGGAAATGTTCATTCAGCTCACAGTTTGTAGAGGTTCCAGTCTGTCCTTTGCTGGCTCCAAGACCAATGACAGCAGTTCAAGTCAGCAGAAAACAATGAAGATCAGAGGAAGAGCAGCAGTTGAAGCATCTACCAAGCCTCTCTCCTCCTTCTACACATAAGTGAAGATCATAGCCCCTCCAAAGTGGCACAGCTGCAAAGACCAAGCATCTCTGAAGACTGGGAATGCTGCAGTGCTCAAGTCTTCCTCAACTCCTTTCTCTACACATTTTGTGCTGAGTCACTCTCGGGTGTCTGGTTACAACCTAGGGTGGAGCCAATCATGCCCCAGAGTGGCTCCAGTAAGTGCTTCAGGGCAGAACTAATAGCACCTGAGGTTGGAGGAGCCTCCACACCCAGCAGGGCAAGGCTCCCAGGGTACAGAACTGCAGAGCAGATCCAGCCAAACTTCTGACATCAAGTTGACATAAAGTATCAAATACCACACCCTTACATCAGAGAAATTTCTTCTTTATAATTGCAGACAACATTTCCTTCTGTGAATATCGATATCTAGCCATGTCAGCATGGTTAGAAACTTTTATTATTTCTTGTATATTGAAATTTTAAAATATAACCCTAAATAACAAAAAAGATAAAATAATGTAGTGGAAATTAGTTGTCAGTAAAGTAGTACAGAGGCAGAAATGGATGATAGCCTTTGTTGTGCTAGGAAAGAATAATGCTTGAATATCAGCCAGTAAGTACACCATTTATACTAAAAAGTTAAAGAGCAAATTTTATTCAAAAAAGTAAAGAAAACAATAAAGACAAACATAATGATGTAAAAAGCAAATGTCAAATATCAATAAATTAAAAACAAAAATTTTTGAAATGATTAATCAGATACTCTTGGTTGAATAATCCAACAGTAAAGGGAAAGTTCAATTTTAAATACAAATATAAAACAAAGAAACATTGCTACAAGTATTTCCTTCATTTAAACAATAATAGATGGTATTTTGAAAACTTAATGTCAATAAACTTTTTGTGTGAAATGGAAAAATACAGCTTAAAAACTGATACATACAAATATCAAAAACTTGACTGGGGTATAGCTCTGTGGTCTAAGCACCTTCCTGGCAAGCTCAAGGACCCAGGTTCAATCCCTGGCACCACATGCCATGCAAGCCACTGGGATGTTGGGCATGCTAAGCAGGCCTCTGGACATGGGTGTGATGGTGCATACCTATAGTCCCAGGGTTGGGAAGGCTGAGACAGGAAGATCACTATGAGTCAGAGCTATTAGCAAGACCCTGTATGAAAGAAAGAAAGAAAGAAAGAAAGAAAGAAAGAAAGAAAGAACTTTTAAAAAATGAAAATAAAAAAAACATTGGATTTTGTCACTGCATAGTGAATGGATGAGTCAAGAATATAATAGTCAAAAACTTTGCCCTAGGTTTGAAGGTGCCTACAATCTAGTTGGTTAACTAATATCACACAACTCTACACTAATAGAAAACAAAAAAAAGTAGGAGAGATGTAGACATCTTTGATTAGTTTTGATTCCAAAAATAAAGTTTTTATTTTCATACCAACTAAAGAAAAACAAGTACTTGTGCAAATTTTCCTGTACTATTGATACAAAAATAAAGAGACCAGTGAAATAGAATATAAGACTCAGAAACAAAACTCACAACTGCAGTCACCTAGTTCTAAATAAAGGAGCCAAGGACAAATGTTAAATCAAAGACAGCCTGTGGAACAGTTCTGGGAAAACCGGATTGAAAGATCTGTGTCTCTTATCCTGTACAAAATTCAATTGAGAATGGATCAAAGACATTGGGATAAGAACTGAAACTTTGAAAAGTGCTAGAAAAGATAAGAGAGGAAACATTTGAGCTCACAGGCAAAAACTTCCTGACTAGGACTCCAACAGCACAGAAAATAATAACAAGAATCAATAAATAGAACTGCATCGAAGTGATTTATACAGTGAAGGAAATGACAGAATGAAAAGAAAGACTACAGAATAGAAGAAAACTGTTGCCAACTACTTTTATTTACTTATTTTTAATATACATAATTGTATTACAATTTAAAAAACACAAAATGCAACATACTATAAACAACCCAAAACTTCCTGTTGTTACTAGTTCCTACAAATTTGTTGTGCTATCATACATATGAAAGAAACTACTAAAAAGTTAGGAACATTCAACATCAAAAGCTTTAAAATCTAACTGGATGTAGTAGCCTCTCAAAAAGCTACAACCTGAATTTTTATTAAAGTATTTTTTCTACAAATACTTTTATCAGCTATACAAAAATCTGTATGGCATTTATACTGAAGCTAACCTTGAGCTGCATTTGAATTCACATCCTTAGCAAAACAATTGCCTTAGCACACACACACACACACACACACACACACACACACACACACACACACACCACATGCCATGGCAGGACAGCCACTTATTCTTCCTCTTCCTCCTCTCTCTCTCTCCTCCTCTTCTTCTTCCTCTTCCTCCTGCTTCCCATATTCTGGTTCACTCTTGATCTTGGAGCCTACTGGCCGACCAGGGCTCTTCTTTCCTGCTTCACTTTTGCCCTTAGCACGGTATGTAGCAATACCCTTTTCGTATTTTCCCTTTAGCTTAGTAGCTTTTTGTTTACAGGGTTGTTTATCTTTGGCTGACTGCTCAGACCACATTCACCCAATTGTTTTGCAGTATCTCCAATGGACAGGCCTGGATGTTCACTTTTGATCTCTGGGCAGTGTTCAGAGTAAAACAGGAAAAAGACGGATGGTGGTCTTTAAAGAGCATTGGGGCTGGATGAATAACTCAGTGGTTTAAAGCACCTGCAAGCAGGTGTGGGAGGGAGGGTCTGGGGTTACAGTCTGGGCTTGATGTCCGGCCTGGCCCCAGGGGCACGCTGAGATAACAATTGAGCCTGGATGTGGTGGTGTACACTTGTGTTCCCAGTTCTTGGGAGGCTGTAAACAGGCAGATCACAAGTCCGACCTAGTAGTGAGAACCTGCAAACCCTATAGACCCTTCCATAAAAAAAACGAAAGAAAGAAAATTTTATAACAGAATTAATATCTAGAATACAAAAAGATCTTTAAAAATACAAATATAGGGGCACACACAAAATCCAAAATGCCTAAATATTAAATGGATAAATCATATGTATTGAATTATATAATACTTTCGGGAGCATGGGCATTTTAGTTATATTGGTTCCCCTTGTCTAAATTTTTTTAAAAATCCTTTATGTATTTGCTACAGAGTCTCACTACACAGCTCAGGCTTGTAGTGATCCTTCTGTCTCAGCTTTTCCAGCACTGGGATTACAGGCAAGCTCAGGAGCTGGGTGGGAATACAGGGCAGGGGGTGCCAGAGATCAAATCCAGGTCCTTCTGCTTGCCAGACAAGCACTTACTTAGACTGCCAGGCATGGTTCTGCTTATCTAGGAACAGATAAGTAACATATTTTTCTGCTTTCTGACATATTCTTTACTCTGTCTCTTTTTCTTTCAGAATTCCATAGTTTACATTGTAAATATCTCTCACTGCCTTAATTAGCTTATTTCCTAAGAACTGCATTTTTCTTGGTGCTAGTCCCTAATTTCCTTCTCAGTGAACTTGCTAATAATTTTACAGTGTTGATGCTGTATCCTACTAAATTATTGAACTTGGGTCCTCGTTTTAAGAGTCTGAGTTAACTTTTTAGGCTCTTTTTAATTTTTATTTTTTTTAAATGTATTCAGTACAGGGTTTGCAGGGTCTCACTACCCAGATCGGTCTCCAAGTGATCGTTCTATAGGCATCTGCCACCATGCGGAGTCTCAATTCCTGTCTCATTACAGCATGCCAGGGATTGAACCTCAGTCCCTGTGACTGCCTAAGCAGGTGCTCTAGTCCACTGAGCTATCTGGCTAGCCCTTTTAGGTTCTTTTATGTAGGGGATAATATACTCTAGGTAATCACAGTTTAACTTCTTTTCATACACATATTTTCTTTTCTAGTTGCTCTAGCTAGTGTTTCAAGAATTACGTTGAACAAGAGTGGCAATAGCAGACATTCTTGTCTTATTCCTCACTTGGCTTTTTCACTTTGCAGTATTATGTTAGCCATTGGTTTGCCATGGCAGACCATTGTCAGATTAAGGTAAGGACCAGCTATATCCCCATTGTTTGAGAGGTTTTATCATGAATAAATGATGAATCTTATCAAATTTTTTCTGCATCAATTGGTTTGATCCTACGGTTTGGGTCCTGACTTTTGTTTGTGTGATGAGTTACTTTTATTGATTTCTGTTTACTAAACCAACTTGGTCATGAAATATGACCTTTTTGATGATTTGTTACATTCTCTTTGCCAATACCTTAATATTTAGGATTTTTGCATCTGTGTTCACTGAAAAAAACAATTTGAAGTTCTCTTTTATTGGTTGTGTCTTTTTCTGGTTTGGGAATCAGAGTAATAACTGTAAAATAGCTTTGGAAGGACTACATCTCTTTTGATTTCATTAGAATGTTTGAGGAGTATTGGTGTTATATCTTCTCTAAAGTCCCTGCACAGTTTGGCCTTTGATCCATGTTCACCCACACAAATCTAGCCACCTCTGAAATTCCCCACCTATGCTCACATGGGGCTGACTAATTTTATCCATTAGCATTTGCTTTATGAAGTTGAGTGCACCAGTAAATATATATATGTATATATGTATATATATATATATATATATATATATATATATATAATTATGTCTAGGTATCACTAGACAATGACCTGGAACAAGAAGAAAATAGTATTCTAATTATCATGTAAAAAAAAAGTCACTGATAAGGCCATTATATCCTGGGTCAACTTAAAGCATATTTAAAATTCTATCTCAGATGATAAAAATAAAATGTAATTTTTGCGGGATTTTTAAATTCTTAGTACACATATACAATCATACAATGGCAAGCAAATAAGTAATCCACAGTTTGAGAAGATGCTGTAACTATACATTTGCTAGTTTGCACATAGCTGTGCTGTTAGCTGAGAGGAATGCAGAGTTTTCGTGTGCATCTATCATCTAAGACAACTACATTGCTATACATATAGCACTTAACAATGATCATTTACCGGGGCTGGGGAGATAGCTCTGTGGCACAAGTGCCTGCCTGGCAAGTGAAAGGTCGTGAGTTTGAACCCCGGTCCCACAAAAAAAAAAAAAAAAAAAAAAACAATGATCATTTACTAGCAGTTATAGCATATTATTTCTATTTAAGATGATAAAATGAAACCACTAAGGGAGAAAGTATTTATAATTTTTTTTTTAGCACTGAACATTTACACAAATTTTTGAAAGATAACAAGCAAGTGAAAATGAATTGATGGACAAATTAAGGCAGAGAGAAACTGCCAGCAGTGTGCATGAGAAATGGGCAGAGGATGAGACCAGAAGGAACCAGGCTTGGACAACTGAGATTTTGAGAGTAGAAAACAAAAAGACAAAAATGCTGATTAGTTTAAAAGGTTTATGGGTGGGGTGGAGACTCAATATAATACTAGCTCCTGGAGATACTAGGGCAAAAAGATCACAAATTTGAAGCCAGCCTAGGCCATTTAGTAAGATTCTGTCCAAAAATAAAAAAATAGAATAAAATTTTAAAATCTGAGAGATAGCTTAATTGAAACTTACTTGAAATGTCTGTGTGTAAAAGTAATAGCTTGCCACAAGACAGGGGAGAAAATATGCTCTATTTAACCTTGGAAAAGAAGGAAGATCCTATTTTTTCTCAATGAGCATGTGTAGAATTTATATTTTCCAGGTTTGTGTAGGTGAAATGGTCATATTGACATATCAAATATATCTGTATCATATGTCTGCATTTATCAGGCAATCCCTATTTTATGAGACATTCAGAAAACGAAAAATGAAATGATGAACCAAGAAGACTTGATGGACCAACCTACCAGCAGAAACTTTTAAAATGAAAAACTTCTCAAAAATTGCATTCCAATTGGTACTCCGAAGTTATGAAGAAGATATCACACGAATAAAACAATAAAATTGATGAAATATCTACTGGAATTTTAAAATACAATCAATAAGGCAAAAGAAAACCAACCATAGAAAATTTCATAAATATAATGGTTGAAAGCTAAACTGAAAAAATTGTGAAAGTAAAACAGAAAATAGTGATTCAGTTTAGGACACACATACAAAAACTAGAGAAAACAGAATATAGAGAATCATCAAATCAAAATAAAGTAATGCATCTCAAAGCCCAAGAAAGATATGATTCCTTAAATTGCAAAAGTCCCACAAAGAGATGAACAAAAATAAAACTGACATCACTAAGATATCCTCATACAATATTAGAAATTCAAATCAAATTATCTTGTAATAGGTACATAGTTTGTAAGACTCTCTGAGATAAAAGTAGGGAAATGCTTTTGACTACCTTGGAGACAATCACTGTTAGTCAAAGATCTCCAGCTTCACACAACTAAAAGTCGAAAAGAATAAGGGAAAAAAAGCCACCTTATTAGGACATAGATGTCATTATGCCTTGTGTCTAGATGCTTCCCTAAAGACTCATGGAGTCATAGGTAGGGATTTTTAGGAGGTGGCTGATCTAGCAGGTGTGATGCTAGGATTGATTTTCCACAGTATGCTAGGTTCAAGGGCACTCAGAGTAAGAATGGGAGCGCCATCACCCTGAGTAGCCTGGAAAAGACAGCTACAGGCTCCTCTATTGCTTTGTAACTTTCTGCCTACCACTCTCAACCTATTCGCCATGCCACCCTGACTGGGGGCCAGCTAATTATGGAGTGAAACTTGTACAAACGGCTAAATAAGCCTTTTCCTGTTTAACTTTGGGTTTGGGGCATTTTGTCTCAGTACATTTTCAATAGCTTTCTTCGAAAATATTTCTTATTGAACTCTAATAAAGCAAAATGAAGTAGAGGTGAATGGAAGAGAAACAGGAGGAAATATAAGGAATCCCACTCATGCATCCAACAGACAAATCTGAAAGAATAATGAAAACTTCCACACTTAGATTGCATTATTAATCATCTGAATAGTTAGGTTTGTTCTTAGAAAAAGTAAAGCTGGATGAGAAGGCACAATAAATTTTAATGCTCGTTGTAAGCCTATCAGTATAGATCAATTTACTATATAATCATTGCAGTATCTAATTTGTTTTTATAATTATTTTAAGAGAAGACACAGTAGAAGCCGTTTTATAATTATCTTTCTTCAATACCAAAAGTAAAATTTTTTGTTATATCATTAAGATACGTTCCTATATTCTTTTGATTTAGACTGTTGAAATTATTCTTGCACAAACTTCATTTTATTTGGGATTTTCCTTATTCCCTGGACTACTGCATTCATTTGCCTTGATCCATAGGCCTCTTTGTACTCTTGCAATTTTTATTTTTCTTGACCTTCTTGCCATCTAGTATTCCTCTGATTTCATGTAGAACTGTTCATTGACAGCTACTACCCGTGAGTGGCTCTTCTACCTCTCCACACCTGTGCCACTTAAGAAAATTTGGCTTCATTCAACAAGTGAACATACTCAAAACATTAACATAGGCAATGTAAAGATCCAGTCCATTACAAAAGCAGTGGATAGTTCATATAAAAGAGGGAAAGAGAAATAAAGTAAAAGAGAAAGGGGAAGAAAAATGGGATGAAAATATGAATGTAGCACTCATATGAAGCATCTAAGAAGGAGCAATTTATGTGGCTATAGGCATTCTCTAATAGAGTTTGATGATATCCAACAAACTAAGGACAGTATGAAATTTTGTGATATGTTAGATTTGTGACTCACCAATGGAAAGTTTAAACAACATTTTCCTTACTCTCCAACATTTACTCTGCTACTACACATTATAACTGAAAACCTTTACTTTGCAATCTTATAGTCCTAACAACGAAGAGTCCCAGGGCCTTAAGGAAAATCAAAGATGAAGGTGTATCTGTATATATGTGTGTTTGAAGATTGTGAAGATCTCTCCACATTTTACAGTAATCATGAAGTGCAGCTGGATTCATTCATGACTCTATTGCTAACTAGAGTCCCACTGCATAGCTTTATATTAGGAATAAACTGGCAGTGCCAGAAGCAATATAACCATGAAGAACCCAGTAAGCCCTCTTATCCACCAGCATACTACACAGAAAGGTTCTCAGAGAACAGGCAGACTTTTAAATATGGAAACAAGACCTAAGCTTAAAACCAGTACTTACTAATGTCCTCTGCATTCTCCAGTCCAAAAAAGTCCTAAATCAAGCCCTTATTCAAAAAGCTCAACTTTTGATAGGCTCATCTTTCTTCTAAGCCCCAATAGTGCATTCACTTTCACATTTATTTCTCTCTAAAATTTCCAGCTGCTTTGATGCTCACTGTGTTTATGCCAAAGGATGTCAGATCTACGACAAGTAGTTTGCATAGAAAGGCAGATTAAAATTAAAATTATCCTGTTTGAGCTTACTATTTTAGTAAACTTAGGTGATTCTACAAGCTTAAGAAAAACGTTACTCCACAGAGGACATTACATTTTATTAATTGTGATTTCTTATATATGAATATCATTGGGCAAAACAAAACAAAATCCTGAGGTTTGTTGGTGACTCCTTCTTCCAGTAATGTAAGTGTGAAGGATTAGAAAAGATTTCATTAATGATGTGGACTAAGGTACAATCTTGAAAATCAATACAAGTGTGCCATGTGTAGAAGCCTGCCTAGTCTCCAGAAGTCTCTAGAAAAGCCTTCCTATGTAGTGTGCTGGAAGAGGAGAAGAGACGCGGGGACCTTCTGCCTTCACACCACTCCTGCCCCCAGCCAGCCAAGTCCTAATGTAGAGCCAGACTAACAACAGAGTCAGGAAAGAGCCCAGCTGCACTTCATGATTACTGTAAAATGTGGGGAGATCTTGATAATCTTCTCCCACAGTTGTCATGCATATGTCTTTCAGGAATGATGGTATTACACATTCAAATATTATTTGCCAGGAAACATGGCTAGTGTTCTGCCCCATAGAAAATGAAGACACACCCTGCAAAGTAAATGGTGACAGTTATGGTATATTAATATTGATTGCTAGACTTGTTTCCTTAGCTTTGGGAGTTAGTTCTAATAGCTACAAAAATCAATGGGAAACCAGGCTTTGCTGTAAATCTTTTAGATGGAGCAGCTACTAATTGCTCTGTAACTTCAGGGCTGACTAGGCTAGCAACCTTATTTCTTAAGTGATCCTTTTCTCATACAATTCTCCTTTTAATGGCTATTTGTACAGAACAGCAGAGCCTGAGTGTCCCTGGAAGATATCTTGTCCAGAGTTTTATCACAGGAAACATTTTTTCAGGTACATTCCAATTTAACATTGTAAACAAATCAGAAAGGAGTGCTCCTCTTGAGGAATCTTGTACTGCCAAGACTTGCTACTACAATAACCCCAGAGGAAACTTCAAGGTTAACATGTCACCTGATTTTTTTAAAATAGCAGTGAAAGTCACTATTTTGTCTAAAATTCTTCCTATGGACAATGACATTGATACCTAGCAAAGATAAGTGATTACTTCAGGTAACCCTAAAAAGAACTGTCAAAGTTGCCTATAAGTCATGTCACTTTTCACTTTACCATGATTAATGTTTTTGCCCTTTTAGTGAAAAATATCAGGCTTTAGGCAGAGTCAAGAATGATATTTTGCATATTCACAATGAACTTCATTTAATTCCTTCATTTTCTCACATGAAGTAGCTTAGAAAACAATGAGTCACAAAACCTCTAGAGTTCTTTAATAACATAGAATTGAAACTTTGTAAACATTGATTTAATTGTATAATATTTTTAATGTGTTTTGTACAAGGTCTCACTATGCAACTTGGACTCATAGTGATCCTCCTGTTTCAGCCTCCCCAGTGTTCTGATTATAGGTGTGCTTTCCATGCCTGATCTCAGCGACTGGCTCACTGTGCTCAGGGTGGGGCTGGCATGGTGTTTGGTACTAGGGATTGAACTTGTCCAAGCCCATTGAGCTATCTCACTGACCAAATTGTATAATTTTTAAGAATTAGTTTTCCAGACCATTATATTTATCAGCACTTGTTTACAGTACCTAAAGTTTATATTCCTTGTGCAGATGAGTACATCAATATAATAAATTTTATATTCTAATCCCCTTTCCCTTCCCTCCTGAGCTCTCTCATCCATCTCTTGATATCTCCCATTTTTAGTGCATCATTCTCTATTATCCTAATTCTCTTAGGCCTGTATGAAAAATTAGAACTATTCCAGCTGATTGTACTGCAATGCAGCAACCAATAGGCTCAAGAACTGCCACTAGAGTTATTGTTGTACAAACTTTGTGATATATAAACCTTTGGCACTGAAAATTTGAAGCACCAAAGAATATTTGGCAGATATTTTACTTACAATAATTACAAAGTTACCTTAGCTGTGGGAGAGTTACATATAGAATTCATTTAAAACTGTAGATTGGATAACCAGTGTATTTTTATACCACTTCAATTTTATAGATGCCTACTGAAATTCATTCCTCTACATGGGCACTTGGCCAAAAAGTTCAGTAGAAAAATCTATGATAGCTATATTAATACTTGCATTCAACTCTTTCTATAAATAAACATCTGACAGTAAGGATCCACAAAGGTAAGGTTTTGACCTCCAAAACTGAGACTCAAATTTCATATTATCACTTCATTCAATTTATTTATTTATTTTTTGATAGAGGGTCTCACTGTGTTGGCCACACTGACCTTGAGCTCATTACAGTGCCCAGCTTGCCTCAATCTCATTGTGCTCTTCACCTGAGTACCAAGATTTGCAGGTGTGTATCACCACAGCTGGCCTTAACTTCATAGAATTTAAAAAGGAAAATCAAAATTCATCCAAGTAGCTGAAGTAGGAACGTTTTTGTTTATAAAATAACTTGTTCTGAGCTGAGCGTGGTGGCTCACACCTGTAATCCCAGCACTCGGGAGGCTGAGGCAGGAGGACTGGTGTGAGTTCGAGACCAGCCTGGGCTACAAAAGTGAGCTCAAGGCCAGCCTCAACTGCATAGTGAGACCCTGTCTCAAAAAGACAAAATAATAATAATAATAATAATAATAATAATAACGTTCTAAAGAAGTTGAAAGAATCTCAGAAATTCAATGGATATAGTCATAGTTTTACAAGGAAGGATCCAAGTAGAAGGGCTCAAGGTTAGAAGCTATAGGATTAAGATCTGAGTGAAAAGTCAATAGATTAAGTATGTTAAATAAGGGCAGGGTAGAGCTAGGCCTGCCAGGTCTCGCGTGAAAGAGTAAACAAAATTAGAAAGGTACAGTAGATACCAGGAAAGGGAAAGAATTTGTTCAGTGGGAAGTAAGAACTGGGATGAGGACATAGACAAAAAAAAAAGAAATGAAAAATATACATTTAAGTACATATGTAGAATAGCTTGGATAATTGCACTGTTGATTTCTGTTGGTTTATTGAAAGGAGCAGTTAATGCTTTTTTTTTTCTTTTTGTTTGTGCTATGCTTTTCTTTTGAATCTCTTATACCTTTTTGTTTTTTATTTAAGCAAATCTTGCATGTTTATATCTGGTAACCTGAACAATGAATTTGAAGATAGTATTATGTAATACTGCAACCATTGTTGAATGCCTATTACTTTGTTTAGTGAAATTTCGTATCATTTGTAATACTGCTTTTTTTATTTTACTATTTTGCATTCTTTTAAAAAAAGTATGGGGCTATGGAAATAACTCAGTAGTACAAAGTCCTGAGTTCTATCTCCAATACCAAAAATAAAATTTAAAAATTTTAAAAATTAGAAAATAACAAAACAAAGATGTACATTAAATAAATTTTAGATAATATACAAACCAAAGTTTCCCTTAAAAAGTTACATACTTCAAAAGTCAACTAACTCAGAATAAATGAAAACAAAATGGGACTTAAAATTTCATTCAAATAAGAAAACAAATTATCAGGATATCTAGGAAATAATCATTGTTATCTTTCAACTAGTATTTATTTCAAGAATTTTTCACACTAATTCTCTTTTTATTTTTTCTTTTCTTCATTTGTATATTTGGTACAGGGTTTCACTAGGAAATTCAGACTCGTGTTGATCCTCCTCTTTCAGCCTCCCCTATACTGGTATTACAGGTGTGTATCACTATGCCTGGACTTGGCCACCAGCTCAGTAAGTCCGTGGAGTGGAGCTCATACTGCATGCTAACCAGGGATCCAACCCTGATCCCTGTACTTGCCAAAGCAGGCACTTAGTCCACTATCGCACTGGCCCTGTTGGTTGTTTCTTTTTCACCACAGAAGCTTCCCAACTTGGTATGATCCCATTTGTTCATTCAGAACTGTACCTCCTTGCAAGCAGCATTCTAATTAGGAAGTTCCTGCCTACCTCGCAACTCATAACATCAAAATGTTGAAAGCACCTAATATAGCCACTAGCCAATGAGCAGATAAAGAAAGTGTGGTGGCTAGAGATGATGGAAAATTATGCTGCCATGAATATAAATTTGACTCATTTGCAAAAAAATGAATGGGGCTTAACACCACAAAGTTAAGTGAAAGAAATTAGAAAAACAAGCTTAACCAGCACATGGTTTCTCTGATGTGAGAAACCCTAATCAGTTATAAAGTGTTAAATGAAAGACAGAAAATAGATGTAAGGGCATAAATCTTTCTCAAGTGAGAAGAGTATTGAGAGATGGGGAGAGAAAAGAAGGAAAGGAGAAGAGCAAAATAGGGAGGAAAGAAAAGGGGGAAGAAGGTGCAATTAAGATGTATTCTGCCCATGTGCCAACTTCCCACAAGGAATGTAAGCATGTGCCCTGCAAATATGTAGCAATTATAAAATAGATTTTAAAAAGAATGTGAGATTTATCCCTTGTAGTTCTTCAGTAAAGCAGGAAAATTAATCTTTTAAGATAGCACGATTTAAAATGAAAACTCTTCTAAAAATTGAAAAGGGCCAATGTAACAAGGCCCAGTATAAAAATGTCACTGATTCAAAAGGCTATTCTGAAACACAGTTTGGTCCTCTACTTAGACCATTAGAGTCCTTTATTCATAGTTCTCAGTAAGCAAATTTTGTACTCTGAGTGAAGCACTGGGTAAAATCCATGGTTCTTCGCATCTTACAGTGAGTTTGGCTTAAACAGCAGCCTCTGTTTCTTCAATAACTCATTAGCTCTTGGGGAAAATCAGAGGCAGTAGGACTGCAAATTTAAACCCAGCCAGTACATATTAGTACCTTGGTAAGATCCTGTCTCAAAACAAAACAAAACAAAAAACCAGTACAAAAGAGGAGAGAATAAGTATTTGCACTGACTTCAAAACCAAATAGTTCAACAGGTTTGAAGCTCCTGGAGAGCTTGGGATGATGATCCCATTGTCTGTCTTTGTGCCATCTCTCTGTCGGCTTCCTCATTCATAAAATAATAAAGATGGCATTACAGCTGCTTCTCACTTTGCTGAAGTCACTTTCTTTTCCTTTTGGTACCTGGAACAAAGTATTACAATTCTCCAGAATTACTGGCTCCATCTCAACCATCTCAACTGTCACCACAGCCTCCCTGTGCTCCCCTTCACAAGTGTATCCATGTTTGTTTTGTGTTGTGAATCACCCAAAAGATCTGAAATAAGAAGCATTTTCTGAGATGCTAGTGTAACAAATGAGCTAATACTACTGGACATAGGTGTGTGGTGTGTTACAAGTGCTTTTGAATGACACTGATTCGCCTTTTCATGCATCTCAGGTCAGGTCCTAAGCAAAATAGGCATGTCTAGAGAACCCAGAGCCTCTCTGTCTGTGTGGAGAGCCTGGGTCAAGCACACACAAACAGTGTAGATAACTAAAAAAACAGAGTACCTAAAACTCCTTAGAGGTCAGGTTGGAAATAAATAATGATAGAGTTACTTTCACACTCTTTTGGTTAAATAAAATGGTATAATCCCAACCCAGATCTAAAGCACACAAAAGAAATAGCATCTCTTGTTGGATGAAATGAAAGAATCGGTAGAGATTTTCAGACCTCTCACAACAGGCAAATTCTTTCTAGAATTGTCCTCATTGATTGAATAAGTACTGTAGTACATGGCAAAATATTGATTTCTAGACACTTCACTGGATCTTGTTTTTGTGATCTACAAAGTGGGACACTCGTATCAAATGACTCTTTTATTTTAAAATTGCTTCTCCTTGTGACTGATCCCAGGACTAAGACAAGCATTGGTGCCATTCATTTATTTATTTAGAGGTTAAGGTCTTCTCTTTTCTTCTACCTTTCTGACAGGTATCCTGGGAAATCCTTCTGGAGCAGCAATCTGGGCTTTCTTATCGTTTTGCCAATCTGATAACGCCTGAGGTAGAATGCTTTAACAAGAGTAATTAATCATTATGTTTTCTAAAATTAGAAGCCAAAGCACATTAGCCTCATATCAGAGAACATGTATGCAAGTGAGGGGGTTATGAAGGAGTGTGTGTAATGAGAGAGGTGAGAGTCTTATAATTAAGGAGGAGCATAAATAATAATGAAAGTCATTAGTGCCACTCAGTTGAAAGAATGTCATAAATGTAATTGGAACATTAAAGTGAAATCCATTATGACAAACATGAATACATACAAAGGAAGGGAAAATGTGACTATCTTGGGCTTGACAGATAGTGTCAGCTTCCACTGGGGCCCAGATGGCACTCAGAAATGTTATGAGCAGTTTTATTTTAATATTTTTAGTTATGTGAGGTTTGGAATCCAAATGACACAAACACACAAGGAGCTTCCACAAGTATGGCCTTGAGGGAGCTGGCAGGAAGTGACCAAAGCAGTGGCAGACTACAGGACTTCCATCTTGGATCAGGACGTGTTTTCCCAGGTAGTGCTGCATCTCTAAACATATGATGAAGTCTGGCATTTTTCCTCTGTGAAATTCCCCTCTGAAGCAGACATGTGGCTTGGATGCTTTCTTTTAAAAAAAGCAAAGTATGGGAAAAGCGACAGGGATGAGAATGAGGACATTTAAACAATTATGCAGGAAATTATATGATGCTAAAATTGAACACGGACAGACTGTTCAATGGCAAGATTCCCGCTCGTGCTGAGATTTTCAAAGGGGAGCCTTTTTCTTTCTCTACAGGACTGTAATTTATAAGCATGAAATAATTCAGAATATATAGTGAAAAAAATTAAATGTATCTGGAATTTTTAGCAAACAAAAGTAAAATTGAGGCAGTTTTACAGAGAAGAAACAAGATAAAGAAAAATGTGTGTATGTGTGTGTGTGTGTGTGTGTGTGTGTGTGTGTGTATTTCAAAGAAAAAGTATGACAAATCTTGGTGTTGATTTGGTAAGAAAACTATTTTCCTTGGTGTTTCCTTCCTTCACAGTGCAGAACCCACGGTATCATGTTCATGCCAGAGAAGGGAATCTTGAAGATTTAATAAATCCATATAAGTAAATGTTTTAACACATTAATTAGACATTGGTAAACCTTCAATGGATGACAAAAGTAATGATCAATATTGTTAGGGTTATTATTTTGTATGCCAAGGTTTGTGGAGTCATCAATATATTTCAGAATCTAGAATTAATTCATGATGGAGAAGAGTAAGAGCCAACTGGACATCAGTGCTAAGCCAAGTGAATACAGAGAGGCTTAACTAATATATCAGCTAATTTAATCCATACTGTAAGGCTACTCATCATATATTATTGCCTAAAATCAAGCAAACACAGAATCGGAGGCTTTTTTTTTCTGTCTTTTTGAGACAGGGTCTCGCTATGCAGTTCAGGCTGGCCTTGAGCTCACTTTTGTAGCCCAGGCTGGTCTCGAACTCGCACCAATCCTCCTGCCTCAGCCTCCCTGCTGAGATTACAGGTGTGAGCCACCATGCCTGGCTTTCAGAATTGGAGGCTTTAATGTGTTAAAAGTAGTTAAAATACTGACTAGTGTAGAGTAAATGCTGGGTAAATATTATCTCACAAAGTTGTCATGCCACTCATCATTGTGAGGATCCAAATTTAAGTTGCTTTCTTTCTAATTTCGGTTGCTCCAACCTACTTCTCCCATGACTCACTTGGGAAAATCCACGTACTCACCAATAGCTGCTCTATAGCAAAAAGGCAGTGGATATAGCTGGAATGCACTAGGGGACTTATAGAGCCTGAAGTGCAGATCAATTGAAGTTTTGCTGCACTCACTTAGAAAGGCTGTTTTTGTAGTGCACATGTGGATATGAAGCCCAGACTCACCTTCAATGAAGGAGACTTGTTGAAGCTCCTGGAAAGACTGCCTATGGACAGCCATCAATTCACAGCCTTCATGATTTCTTCGGTTGCCAAAAATCATCCTATTCATAGCCATGCTCAAATAGCTCATATTTGATGATAGATAGTTACAGAATTAAAGATGCTTATACAGTCCAACTCACTGACAAGAAACCTGAAGGGCAATCCCAGCTTTGAAGCACCTTATTGGGTATGGGAGTTGAGGGCTGGCTAAAGTTGTCACTCTCCCTACTTGAAAGAAAAACTTCTTCCAATCATGAGATTCTTTCCTGCCCTACCACAGTAATGAACCTCACGGCTCTTTTTAAATTTTATGAATAATTAAAACAAAATTTCATCACTAAATAATAAAAGAATACCAGTAGTTTTTACTTTGTGTATCATTATTTTCAAAGTAGCTGCTCAGAGTACAAAACATAGGCCAAAAAGATTCTTATAAGAAAGAAACAGATAATAGAAATCTTCCTTTTCAATGAACTAAGATAAACCAGTTAGCATATGTTAGCATAAATTTTGGAATATTTATTTAAAAATAGATTGGTAATTTGGGATTATATGAACTTTTTATCTCCTACTTACCTCCATTTTGTTTTGTGTTTCTCTTTTAAGAAAAAAACATGTAATATCTGAGTTTGCATGTCTGACATATTTCACTTAACATTGTAAGCACTGCATGCTAACCTAGCTTAGACTCTGTTCACAGGGAACTCAAATGGTAACAATTTTGAATGTGTAAGGGCAGATTGCATGGCATTAACCTAACACAATATGTAACAGCATTCATCAGTATTGTTCATGGGGCTGAATAATTTTAGTCAAAATCACCATCACGCCTTCAAGACCATCTTTATCAAATTCATCAATAGGCAAAAGATATTTGCCTACCTCTGTAACTTGCTCAATTTCACTCCATATATGTTCTGATATAGGAGAAATATGTTTGAAATAAATATCAAAGGCATAAGAGTTTTGAAGAAGGAGAAGGTAAAGGTCATAACATAACAACATTTGGGCCAACAGTGTTTATATTTCTCAATTTAGGAGACTAACTTTCACATCAGAGAGACAGAGAGTGAGAGAGAGAGAGAGAGAGAGAGAGAGAGAGAGAGAGGGAGAGAGAAGGGGGGAGGGAGGGAGAGAGAGAGAGAGAGAGAGAGAGAGAGAGAGAGAGAGAGAGAGAAAGAGAGAGAGAAAGTTTATATAGTAACCAAGCCACAGAAGAATAGCCATATATTAGTTGCTGGTTAAATTTTGTTTTATCACTTGCTTTAAAATTAAATTCTCATACATAAAGATTTTCAATGAAAAAAGTAACCCAAGAATATCATTTTATATTTGAACAGCAAGAAATATGTTAGTTCTGGACATTTTATTGTTGCTCCATCAAATTCCATAAGTAGATGGGATTATTGACCTAGAGATTATTTGCTACTAATGAGTAATGTCTTTCCCTTTTTTAAAGAATTTTCAATTCCTTCTTGTGTCACTTTTTAAAAATCTATACTTTTGTTTATATTTATTTACTCAAATCCTTGTAATTTTTTTTAAATCCCTGTAATTTTTATAGAAAGTCACAGCATACTTTAGAGTTAAAAGACACTATTTACTTCCTAAGTGTTTATTAGTATATTATTTTATCTTAGAAAGTTGATTTACAAAATGTAAAATATTATGGAAAATGTTTATTATAAGAGTAAATTAGGGCCAATGAAATAGCTCAGCAGACTAAGTGCCTGCTTAGGAAAGTGCAGGGACCAGGGTTGAAACCCAGGCACCTCATGCTGCACAAGTTTCCCTACCAGGTATGCTGAGCCAGCCACCCAGTCCCAGCATGGTGGTGCATGCCTATAATCCCAGTGATGTGGAGGCTGAAGCAGGAGGATCACTAGGAGTCCTAGCTGTGTAGTGAGACCCTGTACCAAATACATAAGTATAAAGCAAATGTATCTTTTCATATTTGTTCATGAAATTACATCATTGATGTACCCATTATATCTATCATGGCATGCTACTTCTCACTAACATAACATACTATTCTATTTGAAACAGTTTTTATTTTATTACAATTTTGGGTAGCTATTATCTTAAAGCATACAATTTAATTTTTCAGTGTATTTTGGAATACAGAAATAATTATATGCTCTTGATAATAATTTGATTTCACTAAGATAGCCTATATTCTGATTTATCTTATAAATTAGTGATAATTCTTTATTGATTAACATTTTCTCTGTATTGATAATGTTTCATGTGCTTGAAATAGAGACATTTTTCCTGGGATAGAATAAAGTGTTATAAAATGCTGTCAGATCATACTTTCTAAATGTGTCTCTTAACTCTGATATCATCATTATGTTCTCTTTTTAGATTTATCTGTCAACCACAAGACTCTCTTATTTCATTATATGTATACATAATATATCCTACATGAAGGTATTACAGAAATTTTCTTCTACTTTCAGACTTCTATAAGTTTTCAGATTTCTGTGTATCCAAATCAAATTCACATTCAAAAAATATCTATAGAAATGTCAGCTGCCTTGAAAAGTGACACTTTGAGATAGACTGGCAAAGATACCTTTGCCATTTCTCTTCTCTCCTGGGTTTTTGCCAGAGTGAGCTAATTGATCAAGGTCTTGCTTCCTACAGAGCCCAGATGCTACCTTGGAATATACTGCTCCAATCTACTGACTAGTTTGTCCTTCAGCTAAAACCTATTTGTCCTCTATCCTCAAACAATCATCAAGTCATGAAAGTAAAATTATCCGATGTCTATCAGATTTGTAGAGAAATATTAAATCAACATTTTCTAAGTCAATCCTTTATTCACAAGTAAGTAAACTCTTTGAAATGTAGAAGATCTCAAGATACAAGATATCTAAAAGATCTTCTGGAAATAACTATTTCACAAAATCTAGACAACCAAGAGATGATTGAAGCTATAAATCCTTGCACAAATGAAACAATGTTGAATGTACTCCATCAAAATATGACTATTAAATTGTAATTCTAGGACAGAATTTATACTTTGATGATGAAAATGAAAAATACTACTAGGGAGAAATAAGCTAAAGTTTCTGTTTCATAATCCATATATCTCTGACTATCTGGGAATAAAAGCTGGGGCTTTTGACACAGCCAATGGTGGACTAACCAATGGTCAACTTGTAACATCCAACTGAACTAAATCAATGAGGTCTTGGAATGGAATTGGGGTTTATTACCCACCGTATAAAATGAGAATCAAAGGGAAAGATGGTGAGCTACTGATTCTCCTTTAGAAAACTGTCATGCTGCCTTTTACAATATGAACTCAGCTTTTCTCATCATTGGAGCATCTTAAGTCCTTGCTGTCACTGAGGATGGCTATGGTTATCATCAGGAGAGTTCGGGTTCAGTGCAAATGGCACAGCCCTCTGGCACAGATCTTTCATGTTGCTGGTGCATACCTTTTAGCTTCCCCTATTGATCTTTGGGCCTATATAGTGCAGATCCCTTAAACAGACTTGCATGACATATTGTCATGGGCTCTCAGCCTCTAGTTGGACTCATGGAAGGACATTGTAATGGGCTTTATGTATTTTACTGGACTCGTCCAGATCCTCAGCTGGATTTTTTGAACCCATAGTATATATAGAGAGATTTCTTGTCCTCTTCTGCACTTAAATTTTTAGATGAATATTATAAAATAATTATATAAATTATGTGGCCTATATTAAACTTATTCCCTTTAACGTTACAGTATCGATTCAATTTTTCAATACCTGAGCCTTCAGTGAAAAATTTGTATTAAAATGATAAGAACAACTATCTGGAATACTAAATAGAAATATTCCATGACCAAAGAAGTTCTCATATTGAAAGAATCTGATGTTTCAGTTGAAAATTACATGTATTAATATAATCCAAGACCTGCTGTTTCATAAGGAAGAACCAGATGATGCACAAAGACTCGAAAAAGCTCTCTATTTTACTTGCACATCAAGTTGTTCCACCCTGAAATAATTACTAAAGCTTGGCCCTGAACGAGTCCATTTGTGTGATTCAGATTTGGCAATCAAGTTTTTATTTTCCTGAAAAGTTAACAGATATGGGTATAACAATGCTTTTTTCTTTCTGAATATGGAGTACAGATTATGCCACTCAGATTTGAAATTTAAAGTGAGTAAAATTATTTAATCTTAGCATTTTTAATATTTTTCATAATTATTATGAAATTCTATTTGTTAAAATTATAGATTTTATATATTATTAAACAAACCATTTGACTTCTACTGTGTTCAAATTTTTATTATTTTGTTATTATTGTTAAAAATAACATCTATTTTAAAATCTTTAAAATAATTCCTTCATTTATGTACACATTTTAGGAGAACATACCCATTAGAAAGATTTAACCTTTGAATTTTGATAATTTGTATAAATGACTTTTAAATGACTTGGTTAAGAATCACTGGCCAGTTCATTACTATGTATTTATTTACCAAGTAAATGATCGTTTAGAAATGGTAAATTGCAGGAATCAAAAGGATGAAAATATGATAACCAATATTCCCAATGCTATTGTTTTGTTTCTGACTTGCTACTTGATTCAAATTCTTACTATTTATATCCTTTTTCTCTATATTTATTAGGCACACATCATGTCCAAAGCACTATTGTAAGTGTCAGTGCAAAATAAGAGAAAAAGAAAGTGAGCAGCCTACAGTGTAAAGGAAAACACTGATGATTAGATCAGTATTATGAAAAGTAACAAGCTGTTGTTAGAGTATATGGAGATTTGAAAATGGAAGTAATATCTCTTCCTTGTGCAAATCAAAATACCTAATCCAGACTGGTGTGCTGCTATACTTATATTACTAGGTACTCCCTCAAATCTCTGTTACTTAAGAGCAAGAGTCAATAGAATACTAAGTTCAAGGCCCAATAGGGCCATCTAATGAAAACTTATCTTAAACTAAAATTTGAAACAATGGAGAATATAATTCCTTGACAGAGTGCTTACTTATCAGATGCAATACCCTGGGTTCAAGCAGCAATAAGCCCTTTCAAATACTCATACAGAAAGTTATCTAATGTATTATACATTGAAACAATCTAAGACATTGACATCCATACCTGACAATGACACTTTAAATGGGATGCGAAATACAACTTTCTGAAATAGTCTCGAGAATCACAGTTTCTTAGACTGTCACATCAAAAAGTTCAAGGAACATTACCTGACAATTTCAAAGATGTAAATTATAGTCCTGAGTCTAGCACTGAAAACCATTATAATTAACATTGTAAATAACAAGAATCTTTGAAAGGTCATAAATTCTCTACATTTTACTTTTTCATCATAATTTTTGGATAAAAATCTTGAAACAGCCTGATGTTACCATGGAATGATGAAATTTATGACAAGGAGATTCATATGGCTTAAAATCAATTAGAAAGCTATGGCTTAGCCATCTAGCAGTAAGTGCTAGAAAACTGACATTAGAAATTAGAAGCATGGCAAAATATTGGTAAAATTGTTACCTACAGTCAGCTAGGAAACAAATTGTGAAGTTAAAAAATGTGAGGGTGTGGGAAAGGAAGACAGAATTGGGATGTCAAAAGTGTGTGATAGCCCTGTCTTGAGGCCTTTGCCAAAATGTTGGAAAAAAGAAATTAACTCTAAGTGGAACTGACTAGTTTGCAACTGTAAATAATAAAATTTTGTGTTGTAATATTAATTAGACTGCTGTTCATGTTACTAAAGAGATGTTGAATAGAAAAATCTCCAATAAAACTGATCACATCAACAGAACAAAGAGAGTAAAGATCAAAGTGAAGTTTTACTCTACGGATTTACCATAACATTTTCAGGGAATAATGTATGGCAGATAAATGCTTCTACAAGGTGTGGATTCACAGCTCTTGCTGCAACAATGTTCTTGAGAAAGAATAGAGATATGGGCCTAGGAGATGAGAGGATAAAGGGAGTGTAAGAAAAGTCTGGATCGTAAAACTATCAATGTAGTTATAAGCACACCAAATTTACTGAAATCGAAATTTTCACAATGCTATTAAATCTTTTCTCAGTAATTCTACAAAGAAAGAATTTGAGGCTTAAAATAACTCATCTCTTAAATTTCCATAGATGGAATGTAATATAAGGAAGCTGCACAGCTGCCCAAAGACTAAGAAGGATAACTGAAACAAACAAACAAACAAAAAATTTACAAGGTATTTTTGAGAGACTTGAAAAGCAAAGACAAAAACGCTTGTCTCAGATAGCAGTGCCATCAAGCCCTCAACGATTCTCTGCTCCTAGCTAAAAGAATGGCTGACACTGACAAAAGTTCCACAAAACTCTATACATGGTTTCAGGGTAAATCCTAAAGGGATTTGACTGACCCTGTCAGATATGAAAGTTACAATTTTTGGTATATAGGTCTTGCTTTACCTTGGTCTTAACCACCCAGCATAAAAATAAAACTTTGAGGTATAAAAAGTAAAACCAGATTAATATGCTGAGCTGTAAAAGGCTCAGGGCAACAGCTTCTGACATTGCCGGTTCTGCTGGTAACCCACTGCTATTATGGACTATTGGACTATATATACAGCTACTTTCCCTTAGTTCAATGAGAAGAAAGATTTGTACTAATAGTGTTGAGAAAAGATATCATGTGTGCATCTTGTACTCTGAACAACTACTATGAAGACAACAATATGCAATGTATTAATTATTGTAACTGCCCTACTAACCTATTTTGAAACTGTCTCATTGTTATTTCCTTCTTATTAAAATTAAAGACATTTTTAAAAATGAGATCTAATATAAGGATTTTAGGATTCCTACAAACTTGTGACAGCTGTAAAACCTGTCTCCTTTCTATTTTGAAATGGAAGTGTTTATTATTATAATATTTCCCTTCGCTGACTATTACTTCTAAGGCTGGGTTCCTAGTGGGACCAAGAAATTCTTTTAAGTCATAGATTTCTAGAACGTTGTCTGGATCTCTGTCTGGACCTGAAAGAGTGGCTACTATACATCCTGGAGAGGCCTTAGAAGTACACTTATTTCCAAACACAATCACCCACCAAGTTCTGTCTACAGATTTCCAGGGCTTCACTGGTCTAAATCTGCAAATCTTTCCAAACCTCTCACAAACTAGTTCCAAAGCCCCAAAACTATGTCAGGTCAGGTCAGACACAACACAAGACCACCTACTGCTAGCAATTTTCCATATTAATCAGATGTCCTCTTGCTATGACATAATACCCACACCCACAAGTGAAAGGCGAAAAAGCTTGACACAGCACGGTTTCTGAAGATTCAGTATACAGCCTTCAGACTCCAAGAAAGAAACACAATTGAAGAAAGCTTGTGGCAGATCTTATTTCAATGAAATTGACATCTCAGAATTAATGGTCACAGAATCCCTGCTTTGGCTTGCCTCATGTGTTTCCATACCTCAAATTTTGCCTACATGGCAGTGTCCATTTCATTTTTAGTAATGAAGCATGTTTTTATGGTATGAGAAATACAGTTGTTTTCTTTTAAAAAATTTTTTTGGAGGCAGGTGAGATATCTCAGTGGTCTAAAGCACCTGACTAGGCAAACTTAGGTAAACACAAGGACTATAGTTTGATCCTCAGCACTACATTCCGTGCCAGCCCTGCCCCTAGGGAGGCCTGAATCTGCCACACACACTCAAAAAATATGCATATATACTAGTTTGTATATACTAGTTTGGTATATAGGTCTTGCTTTACCTTGGCCTTCACCACCCAGCCGAAAAATAAAACTACAAGGTATAAAAAGTAAAGCCAGATTAGTATGCTGAGATGTAAAAAGTTCAAGTCAACAGCTCCCAACATTGCCAGTTTTGCTGATAATCTCCTGCTCTCCTGCTATTATGGACTATTGGACTATACAGCTACTTTCTCTTAGTTCAATGAGAATATATATATATATATATATATATATATATATATATATGTGTGTGTGTGTGTGTGTTTTCATATGTTTTTATGTATTTAGTACGGGGTCTCACTAAGTAGCTCAGACTCATAGTGATCCTCCTATTTTCAGCCACTCCAGAGCTGGAATTACAGGCATGTGCCACCACTCCCAGGCTCAGTGGCTGGCTCATTATATTTCGGGGCAGGGCCAATGCCACCAGGGCATGTGATGCTGAGCAATCCTAGGTCCCTACATTTACCTAAGGAGACATTGAGACCCGTGAACAATCTCACCAGTCCTTTCTCAAGAACATAAAAAACATGCAAATATATTTGAAATTACTTCCTGGGACAGAATGATACTAAATATGAGTGTAGAATTTTTGATATGACTCATAACCTACTAATTTTAAATCTTCATTTTTGAATGGCATTGGAACATATATATTCTTTAGTAAGAGTATGGGAATCATGGATATATATATATATATATATATGATTCCACATAATTTAGGACTCTCTAAAACCTGGGGTCTAAAGCAGACATATCATATCCTGTTGGAAAGATCATGAGAGTAATAAAAATATACTGTATAGTTTTCATAAAATATCCATGTCCAAATACACTTCCCATTTTCTTCATAGTCCCTTTCTATGAAATTAGTTCTGGGCAGCAGAACATAGGCTGATGTATTGTGTGTCATGTTTTTCAAAGCTGGTTACATTTCTTTCAGCTGACTCCTAGCACTGAGTCGATATTGAGAAGGCAGCAGTGCAGTGCAGTACAGTGTAGTATATCTTACTGATGACTGCAGATAGCCCCTTACCTTGCCTTCCTATATTATTACACATGTAGTAAAGAAAAAAGTTAATATTTGTCATGACAGAAAAGCTCAGGACTTACTGCCTTTATGTTAAATTCTATCAAACATTTGAAAGAGAACCAATATAATTTCTACGTAAAACATCATTAAAAAAGTGCAAAGGAAGGAATTCTTCAAAGCTGGTTTTAAGAAACTAGGATTATGATGAAAGAAAGAGAAGAAGAAAAGAGAGAAAGCAATAGAGACAGAGATAGTTTCAAGGAATAGTCACAATAAAATCATCAATGAAGTACTAGCAATGGCATCCAACACCATATTAAAAAGATCACTCATCATAATCAAGGAGTCTTTATCCCAGAGACACAAATAAGGTTCAATATACACAAATCAATAAATGTGAATATTTTTACATAATGAAGGACAAAACCATATAATGTAAATGATACAGAAAAGACACTTAACAAAATTCAATATTCCTTCATGGTTAAAAAAATGCTAGTTTCTCAACAAGTATAGGTATAGTTAAGTTACAAGGAATGTAACTCAACAAAATTAAAGCCATACATGAAAAATCCATAGCTAATATCACGTTGAACAGAAGGACTGGTGAGATAGCTCAGTAAACTAAGCAACTGCTTTGGCAAGTGCAGGGACCAGGTTTTGATCCCCAGTCCTGCATGCCCCGCTGGTCCTGCCCCTGGGGTGTGCTGAGCTGGTGAAAGTGTTTGGGTATTATGGCACTTGCCTGTAATCCCAGTGCTGGGGAGGCTAAAAACATGAGGATCCCTGTGAGTCCAAGCTGCATTTTGTGACCCTGTACCAAATATATAAAATGGAAAAAAGAAATAAAAAAAGAACGTTGACAATCCTTCCTCTTCCCTCTCTGATCTATAAAGAATAAGTGAATTAAAGAGTTGCTTCTTTAAATGAATAAAGTAGAAAACTTTTAACAAATTTTACCAAAAAAAGAAAAGAACAAAATCCATGCAATTAGGAATGAAAAGGGTGAAATCATAAAATATCCCCCAGAAATTCTAAATATTTTCAATACCTACTTTAAGATGAAAACGTGTTATTAAACATGAAAAAGCATATACTTAAATAACATGAAAAATCAGAGGAAATAAGTGGATTCTTAGACACAAATGAATCAATAAAGCTGAATCGAGAAAATGTAAAAATTATAAGTAACCTAATAACAGGCTTATTTGAAGAATAAAATATGAAAGCCCAGTTCCTGATGGATTCACCATTGAATTGTACCAGAATTTGAGGGAAGGACTTGTGCCATCAAACTCTTCAATGAAAATGAAAGGAATAAATACACTTACTGTGGGAAGCAAGCTTTACCCTGATGTCAAAACCAGCAATTGAGTTAATGTCTAAGGGTTTATAAAGTTCTACATAAAAAAAAGGAGTGGGAAACTGGAAATTAGACAAACAAAATTTGAAAAGTTAGTCAATTGCAGATGCGGAGGAAAGTGAGGCATAGTGTCCTATTAAAATGCAAAAAAAACAATGAATGATACTAGATAAAATTAGCAGAAATACTGAACAAGAAAAGAAAAAATGAATGAAATGAATAACAAAAAGGAACACAATAAATGAAGAAAAAAAGAAAAAAGAAAAAAGAAAAGGAAAAAATTCCTCCAACACCACAAAAGCAAAGATTGAAAGGAGGAATCCGAAAAAGTGGGGGGGGGAAGCGAGAGAGAGAGAGAGAGAGAGAGAGAGAGAGAGAGAGAGAGAGAGAGAGAGAGAGAGAGAGAGAGAGAGAGAGAGAGAGAGAGAGAGAGAGAGAGATTTTATATAAAATGAAATTCCTCTCTGTTTTTGAATGAGTGATTTCTGTCTAAGATCTTCAGTCTTGGAATCCAACAAATCACCATTTTCTCTGTCTGTCTTTCAGACCTGTAAATATGAGAGGTACTGACTGTGATCCATAGGCCCTTCTGTTTGTGGCAAATGGTCAAGCAAAGGCATGTATTTGCTTATGATTCCAAATGAGAAGCCTAATCAGCCCTCTGGTCTCTGCTGGATGTAGGGCCTATAGTACCAGTCCAAACAAACTGCTGGATTTAATCTCAGCACTTAAAGATCTAGTCTCTCTGAAAGTCACATTTGCCACACCTGGTTTCTCACTATAAATGGTGACTCCCACTCCAGCCTAGCCTGAGCTTACATGTGCTAGGTGGCCTATGTCTAGCCTGCCCTCTTTGGGCTCACTCCTGTCTGTTTCTCACCCAGTCACTGTGGCAGGGTAACACTGCACACTCTGATTAGAATTTGTCTGTGGGAGCTGGGGAGATAGCTCGGCAGTCTAAGTGACTGCTTGGTAAGTGCAAAGGACTGGAGTTTGATCCCCAGTACCGCACAGTGTGCCATTCCCCAAATCAGACGTGGTGAGGTATGCCTGTAATCCCAGCACTGGGGAGGCTGAGACATGAGACAGAAGAAGCACTATGAGTCAGAAATGAATAGCAAGAGCCTGTACCACAAAAACAAAACCATGTGCTGTTTATTTCTACCCAGGCATTGGCCTCCCTCAGGATCAGGCCATTAGTTTGTGCCTTTGCTGACCAGCAGTAAAGGGAAAGGAAATATACATTTGGTTAGGTTCACAGTTAGCACTGATCATGACAAGGACATTGAGTCCATGGGCACAGAGTCCTGGCATTGTCCTATGCCAGGGCCTCACTGCTATGGCCTACTACTTCTACTTACACAGGACTGGTAGATGAAGATAGGCCATAAATCAAGCATCAATTAATACTACCACCATTTTCCCTTAAATTTCTACATACCTTTGATCAAGCTATACCAGAGCCTTTGCAAAAGGGTGTTGGAAAGTATGGTAAATGTGTATTCCCTCTGCTTTTAAATTTAAGTTCATTTATTTCCTTTCTGCGAATTAATTAGAATACCAATTAATGAGAACCAATTAATTAGAATACCAACAAATATGAGCCAATTAGTTATCAACTAATTGGAATATAAAAAACCTGAATGACATTACCAGAGTAATAACAAAAATTTTATTTTTAAAAAATTTGAAAAATTTGACAACTATTATTTGAAAAATATTTTACAGCTGATTGAATAATGTGTTGGACTCTTGTAATCAACTACAGAGCACATAAAAGCAGACTTACTTTTATTGCAAGTATAAAGATCCAGTTACTAATTTACACTGAATTAGTAAGTAGATCCAACAGGACGACATACAAAACATTTAAAAATCCCTGAGAAATGTTTATTTTATTTATATGCATCTAACAGAGAACTGAGTTTCTACTGTCATGTAAGACTGAGAGCTGCTGAGGTTTTTCTCATGTATGTGTATATCTATATACATATGTATATTGAATACACTGATTATACCTATATATACTCAAGATACATATCTATATATCTATATATCTTAGGAGTGTGTGTGTGTGTGTGTGTGTGCATGTCAGAATTAGTTGACCCCGTTAACCTTGCATTTCAGGAGGGAAAAAGTTTTCAAAAATTTTTTTTTTTTTTTTGTACGGGGTCTCACTACTGACTCATAGTGATCCTCCTGCTTGTACCTCCCCAGTGCTGGGATTACAGGCATGCACCACTACACCCGGACTCCATCTCTGGCTCAGCGCATTCAAGAGCAGGGCTGGTGCACCAGGCAAGGCCAGGAACTGAACCCTGGCCCCTGTGCTTCCCTAAGCAAGTGCTTAATCTGCTGAGTTACAGTTTTCAAATTTCATAAGACTATGTTGCACATAATAAATTTATTTATATATTTTTTTCAGAACCAGAGATCGAACTCAGGACCTTGCACTTGCCAGGCAGGCACTTATGCCCCTGAACTATCTCCCCAGCCCCTGCACATAATAAATTTAGAAATCAAAATGAAGACAGTGATGGGTAAGTCTGCCTAGATAAAATTAGTATCAACCTTCTCTTCTCAATCCTGTTTGCAGAAGGTGGAAAGAGTGTTATGCAAATCCCTGGGCTTCTTTACATACAGAAATGGTAACAGAACATAGTTTTTGACAACAGAATATAACCAGGAGCATCTGGGGTTGTCATCTCTCTCCGAGTCCATAACCAACGTTTTCTATGCATGTACTTCTTTTTTTTTTTTTTTTTTTTTTTTTTTCTTTTGTTACTCAAACTTCCTTTATTTCTTCATGGGGCCCAGGGGAATATTAGCTCCTGTTTCTGCTTGGCTAAAGAAACACCTGCCAGAAAAACCTCCATAAAATAATAGCTATTAACCCTGGGTAACAGAGAGAGGGAATGTGTTGATGTTGGATCCAAAGGATGCATGTAAACTGAGTCAAACATTTCCATGCCTTGCAGCTTGAGGACAGTGAATAGTCACTCCTCTGTGACAACTGTAACTCTTCTCAAAATCGACAGACTTAATAAACTTAGAAACCATTATAAAATATTCAGGCATGAGGAGATCCATATTCTGTCTATAAATTCATTTAATTATGTGCCTGATCGCTGATGAAATGTTACATGGGCTGAAGACAAGAAGTTCTGAAAATGGAAAAGATATAGAAATCTCATTAGCTGATTTAAATATTGAGTGTGGCAAAAGGATATGAATAAAGAACAGGGCGTCCCCATTTGATTTTGATTTAATCAATTTTACCTAAGCAATGGTGCTTGTAATCTCATCGGCTGACCATACTTTTGTTTCACCTCATACCCACTTAAACAAGCTCCCATGTTCTCCATCACCTTAGATCCGCCTCCTCTTTAAAAGTCCCTAGAAGAGACAGCTTCCTATGAAAACAACCGCTAAGGCTCCCCTCCTGTACCTCTCTCAGACAAGAGGTTTCTTTCCTCCAGTAAATATATTCTGTTCATAAAAATAAACAAACAAATAAATACTGAGTGTGTATTTTGAGCCTAAACAAGTGTCCAGTAAAAGAAATATCAAAATATCTCAGAGGAAAAGGATAGCACAAAACTCCCCACGATATAACATCCACATGATCCAATGTACATTGAAAATGTATTAATATAAATGTATAAAAATATTATTTTTTCTTAAATATTTTAAAAAACCTGAAGCTGACCTTTATACAGTTCAAGTTTTCAAATTAGCAGAAAACACTTTTTTTTTTTTTTGTATAATGAAAATTCAAACCAGGGATTTGAATATCATAGGCAAATACTATAGACCTTTGTTTTAAAGCACCTGTCATAAATTAAAAGAGATAAATAGTCTAACAAACTTACAGTGAATAAAAAGATAGTAAATCTAGAAAAATGTGACACTGAAAATATTAATAAAACAAAGGACCTAGAACTGAAAATTACAGCATCTGATAAGATTAATCACTCCATTATAGTTATTTTTAAGTAGGCCAAATACAACATATGTTGCTTCTGGGCAGATATAAGTCTAAAAAAGTAATCAACTTTTATCAGCATAGAAGGATTTAGATAAAATAAGGTAATGTTTGCCAAAGTATGACAGAAGTCTTCTTGTATGTCTAATGTATATATCTATATATAGCTATTTTATATATGCTACATATTATATGTATTACACATTATGGTGCATTATATATACCTTTCAAAAATTAATTAATGTAGGTGGATGCTCACATATATAATACACAGTAAATATATATTATGTGGCATATAGCATATATATTCTATAGTATATATGCAATGTGCTATATGTATGCATTCATACACATACCAGTACTAGCACAGATGAAAAGAAAAATTGTAAAGCTGGTTATGAGCTTACTTATCAAAGAAATGTGCCGCCAAGTTGTCAATATTATATATAATATATGCTATAACATAAAAACATACAATATATTAGCTGTTTTAAATGTCTATATAAAATTATAGGAGTTGGTGATGTAGCTCAGTGCCACAGCAACTGTTTGGCAAGCACAAGGTCCTGAGATTGATTCCTGGTACCAACAAATAATTAAATAAAAATTCGTCTTTAGCCTTGTTGCTATAGACCAGTGAGGCAGATGTTGTTGTATAATAACAAATTATAAAAGTGAAAATATGTTATAATAGGCCATATTAATTTATATCATTATGGTCTTATTGATTTTGGAAGACAAAGTCAAATGAATATTCAGTTTGTTTATAATATAACATTGTAAATATGCACTGAAGCCTGGTGGTTTGAGTCCACACAAACAACAAAACTGCACGGAGAAATTAGGACTATTGTTAGTACATTGATAATTATGGGAAAACAAACAGATACTAAAGAAAAAATTAGGTTAAGCAAATCATCTAAGACTTTAAATGATTTAAAAGTAGAAAGGAGGGTTGGAGAGACAGCTCAGCAGACTAAGCCCTGCTTGGGCAAGCGCAGGGGCCAGGATTCGATCCCGGCCCCACATGCCACTCTGGCCCACCTCCAGGCACACTGAGTCAGATATCAAGACCAAGCGTGGTGGCACATGTCTGTGATCCCAGTGCTGGGGAGGCTGAGAAAGGAGGGTCACTAAGAGTCCAAGCTGCATAGTGAGACCCAGTACCAAATACATTAAAAAGAAGAAAAAAATAGAAAGGAGTATAAAGTAGACTTCAATTCCAAAAGCAGTAGCTTTTAAAAGCAGAGGAACTTCAGTGCAAATCGCAAAGGTAGCAGTTTCAAGAAATATAACTGTCATTCATGAGTTGACACTGACTTGTCCATGTATCCATTCAACCACTATTTTTGTTAGTATAAGGAGAAAAATGTAAATGTATAGGAGTATAGCAGTAGAAGAAACCTGGTTGTTTGTTTTAATATATAGAAGAATGAAATGCATAAGGATGTATCAATAATTCTGAATATTTGAATCTAACACCAAATATTCCCAGAAAAATAAATGATTAAATACTTAGTATAATAACAATAAAATAAAAATATGTCAGAAATCAGGGATGAAATTAAAATGCTTTCCTTAATTTTTATCTTCTAAAAAGCCACAACACCCAGAATTTCAAAATATAGACAGTTCTATTTTGTTATATACACTTCCTTTGAAGGCAAAGAATTATGATAAGTTAGTATTATATTTAAAGATGTGATTCTCATTTGTCCTTTTAATATGTGAGATAGAAACAATTCAAGAAGGGAAAGCTTTAGAGTAATATAATTTAGGGATATGTAACAGAGTTCTAGAGATTAACTAAACAGAAATCCTAAAAAGTATGTATGTGTGGTTAGTGATATATTAAGACAAACAAATTATTTTTAAAAATAATAAGCTGGTAGTAGTGGTGCACGCCTGTAATCTCAGCACTTGGGAGGCTGAGGAGGGAGGATCAGTGCGAGTTCAAGATCAACCTGGGCTACAAAAGTGAGCTCAAGGCCAACCTGAACTGCATAGTGAGACCCTGTCTCAAAAAGACAAATAAATAAATAAATAAATAAATAAATAAATAAATAAATAAATATTAAGACTAAAATTATCTTTGAAGGTATGAATTAATATTCATACCTTCAAAGTGAGATATGAGAAAAACGTACAAAATATGCAGAGCAAGAATACATATAATAAGAATAAAAATTAATCAATTAAAATTAAATTAAATCTTTCAAAACAACATTCCAAAATTCAAATCAAATGATGGGTCCAACTTAGAGGCCAGAATGTTGTGTATCATATGTATGAATCTGTTATCATTTCAGGATACTCATACAGTATTAAATAGCTTAATATACACAAAGATATCAACTAAGAAAAAGTTTCCATGGTAGCAAAACAGAAGAATAAAACATAACATTATTACTGGAGTAGCAAATATATGACCAGAACTTCTAACAGTTTGGGTATAGGATATCGCACAAAGTTCTAATATGTCATGGACACAGACAGTGTCCATGACGCTTACTGGTGGCCAGGTGTCACTTGTGTGACTGAGCTACTTCTATTTCCTTGACATCCACCCTGTAGACCCAGAAAGAATCATGACCCATAGGGTGCAGGAAAAGTCCATTTGTAGAATATACTGATGAACATATTCTGCTGCTGTATAGAAAAGAATAGTTGGAAGATTGCTTTTGAATACCTCTTTTTCTCCTGTGTTTAATTGTTTGCCCTATTTGGTGGGTTCTTTCCATTCTCCTTCATGGAGTTGTGGTCATTTTGACCCTTCTCTAGAATATCTTTTAGTAAAGTGTGTAGGGTTGGCTTTGTTATCATGAAATTCTTTAGTAGTTCTCTGTCTTGGAAGTGTTTCACTTCTCCATTGCACTTGAAAGAGAGTTTTGCAGAGTGTAGCTAGCAGTCTGGACTTGTAGTATTTTGCTCCATGCTCTTCTTGACTTGATGGTTTGTGAAGAGAAATTTTGCCATTATTCTAATGGGTTTCCCCTTAAACGTGATGTTTCTTTTCTCTAGTGGCTTTTAGTATACTGTTTCTGTGCTGAATTTCTGGAATCTTAATTTTGATATATCTAGTTGTGGTTTTCATTGGGTTGATGTTGTTGGAGTCCTATATGCTTCAGTTACCTGAATGTCAAATTGTTTCCTCATTTTTGGGAAGTTTTCTGCTATAACTTCTATGCATATTCTTTTTATATCATTTGCACCAAGCCCTTATTTTTCATTGATACCTAGTAGTCTTACGTTGTTCATATTTGCACCATCTTTCAGATGTCAAATTACTTTTTCCTGCATCCTACTAGCTATTAAGAGAAGTTTCCCTGCCTCTTCACCAGCTGCAATGGTGTCTTTAAGTTCTGAAAGTCTATTTTCACTTTCATTGAAATGGTTCTGCTAGCTTGTGTTTGAGGTTTTAAGATTTTGTATAGCACTTTGAAGCTGTTTCATATATTCTATTACTTTCCTATATTGCTCATTCAAGGATTCCATCATTTTTTTATTCTCTATTTTTTATCAGTGTCTTCTTTAGAGGCACCTAATACTACTTTTATATAGGTGTAATTTCTTTCTCTTTTTTTTACTTCAGAAATTATTTCTGATCTGATTTCCTCTGCACATTTCTGCAGTTGTTTCTTTACTTTGCATGTATTATTTCAGAGATTTCAGGTGTGTGATTTATGATTTTTCCATGTTGTTGTCTCTTATATTTGTTCTAGGTGGGCTCAAGGCATAAGAGCACATTTTGCTTCTTCTCTTTGTCATTTTATGTAGCCCTGCCTTCTGAGCTTTGGTGTAGAGCTTTGGTAGAGTTCTTACCTTAGCACCAGTTCTTGGTCTACCAAGTTCAAACTTATCCAGATGGGTGTGGCTTGGGTTTGGCTGCTAAGCTCCACGGCTTTCTGCTACAGATCTTAGAGGTGAACCTGCTGTGCCACTCTGGCAAGATGTTCTGCTTCTGGATCATCTGGATGGGTCTTCACTCTAGTCTCTCTCCAGGGAGTTTTTCAGCAGTTTTCCACACTTGGCATATCTCATGGATGAAGTCCACTCATATGCAGGGCCTGGTTGCTAGTTCGGATGAGTTTCTGGCAGACCCCAGGCTGTTTCACTTACACGTGGAGCCTGGTTGCTGGGTCAAATAAGTGTTTGGTCGGCCCAGAGAGGTCTACCTCCCAGGCCAGATCTAGTTGCTGGGTAATGAGCTTCCTACAGGTTCAGGGTGGTCTCATTCACAAGCCAGGACTAGTTGCTAGGTAATGAGTTTCTGGTGGGACCTGGATGGTCTCACTCATGTACTCAAAGGAGTTTCCCCCTTTTTTTTTTTTTTTTTCAGTACCAAACAGGTGCTTATGCCACTGACCTGTATCCTGGTTTTAAGTGATAGATTTTCTTTTACAATGAATTAAAATGAAACTACCCAATAAATCCAATTACATATTCAGAGACACACAATTCTATTGTTTTTAGATAAAGTATGACTATCATATAGTACACATAGGTACAATAAAGAAAAATTTTTTATGATTTTCTTTTATTTTGAAGAGTGAAAACAAGAGAAAGAAAAACAAAAGCAGAAGACAAAACGGGGTAACATAACAATGCACACATTACACATTTTCAAAGCAAGAATATCTGGTTAACAGTGATTGATATATTATCTATTTGTTATCATCAAATCATTCCTAGATTAACAGATACTGTTACACAAGGTGGGGCATATGATTGAATATTACCACATGCATTCAAGAAATCTTAATTTATTTTTCTTGTCTCCCATTTTCTTTTATTGCTTTTTTAAAAAAAAAATACTTTAAAGAGAGTATAGTAATAATTGAAATTAGGAACAATACACATTTAGAACACCAAGATGACAGGTATTTCAAGCATGGTTTTAAGACTGAACACTGCTGTCATCAATGTAGTAGCTTAGTTCACAGATTTCAACACATAGAGTTAGTCAGGCTGAGAATTCTACCTGTTAACTGTTCCTTTCAAAAATCTAATGAAAATTCTTAGGACTACCACCTTATCCATCTTGTATGTATACATATATGCTTCTGCTCTGCCCCCACCTTATTCCCTAACTTGTCTCCTTTCTCTCTCTCACTCTCTCTCTCTCTCTCTCTCTCTCTCTCTGTGTGTGTGTGTGTGTGTGTGTGTTGTTTAATCCTTAAGTTCTAGTTCTTTCCATTTAGCTGTGTCTGTTATACTTTTCAGTTTTTATTTCTTCTTTTGAGTTCTTACACTAGGAAGATGTTACTATACTTAATCATGTGGCTCTGGTTTATTTCATATATGAGTATAGCTACAAGTTGTGTTTACTTATCTACAAAGGATTCGAGTTTGATTTTTCTTTATAGCTAAGTAATACTGAATTGTATACAAATGCCACATCATTTTCATCCAGTCCTCAGGTGACCAGTGTTTTTGTTGTTTCCAGGGTTTGGCTATCACAAAATGTACTCCTACAAAGCAGGGGCACACATATATCTCTACGATATGATGTCTTCTGGAGGGGGAATAGCTGGGTGAATGGAATTTGCAACCCTACCTTTCTGAGGACTCTCCACATTAATCTCCATAATGGTTGCACCAATTTATATTTCCTGCAGAAGTGGGGAAGGGTTCCTTTTTCCCCACAGCCTCTCCAACAGTTGTCATGGGTTGATTTCTTTATGATAGCCATTATTTCTTGGGTGAGATGGTGTCTCTGATGTAGAGCATTTTTTTTCATGTATTTATTTGTCTCATGTATCTCTTCTTCTGAGAGGTGTGTATTCATCCCAGATGCTCATTTTTGGACTGGGTCCTTAAATTTTGGGGCCCTACTGTGTTTTAGCTCTTTATATATTCTAGATAGAAGATCTTTGTCTGAGTGAACATTAGTTAAGAATTTTTTCCAAATATGGCAGTTGTCTTTTCACTCTGTTGGTAATTTCTTTTGATGTGCAGAAACTTCTCAAAAAGAGGAGGCACCAGTTGTTTATTCTTTCTAGAATTTCCCATGCAGTTTGATTTTTGTTCATGAAATATTTTCCTACCTCTTTATGCTCAAGATTTGCACCTACTTTCTCTTCCAGAAGATTTAGTGTTTCTGTTTTAATGCTTAGAGCTTTAATCCACTTTGACTTTAGTTTAATGCATAGTGATAGCCCCAAGTCTAGTTCTAGTTTTTGGCATGTAGAGAGCCAGTTTTTCCAGAACTATTTGTTAAAGAGGCTATTCCTCTTCCAGTAAACATGTTCAGCCCCGCTGTCAAATGTTGTCAAAGATAAGATGGTTCTGTGTGTTTATAGTTGTATCTCCATCTTCTAATCTATTCCATTGATCCTCAGGTCTTTTTTTTTTTTTTTTTTTTCAATACCATGTTGATTTTCAATACAGAAAATTTGAAACTCATACAATTTGTATTAGCATATTCCACCCAAGAAATATTCCAGTGTTTATATTGTCTGACAAAATAAAATCAAATTCAAGTACTGATAATTATTATAAAAAAGGCTAATTATTGGAAAAAGACAACCTGGAGCATATTATTTGTAATTTGTAAGATAGCTAGAATATCTGCAACATGGAAGAAGGTAAAAAATTATGATCACTTCCCAAAAAATAAAAAACCTACAATAATATTAGAACAAATCAATATAATTCACTCAGAGACAGGTGGATCAGTGTCAAAACAATTGATAAAGTAATAAAATAGTGTATGAACAATGTACACAGCTTAATTTTGCATATCAAACTAGTAAGTTTACACAGAACTCCATACTAAAAGAACATGTACTGTCCCCAAGAGCATATGGGCCTGTAAGTGAAGTTGTTCATATCACAAATGCCAAAAGAAATCTAGATAAGTCAGAATCTTTGACTGAAGTGAAACAAAGCTAACGTTTCATGCCAAAAAGGCAGTGCTCTGTCAGAAAGTAAGATTACTCATAAAATGTATGTAGAAAAATGTCTTCTAAATAGTTCATGTAATGAAGACAATTTATAGTGGGAATATAATATAGAACCAAATAATAAGAAGGCTCTGATGATAAAAATCTACGTTCAACAGATAATATATGCTATGATAAAATAGTTTTACTTATGTATAAGGAAATAAAAATATCAATTTAGTGAGCTAAATTTTCTCCTTGTAAATCTATAAAGTAATGAGAAAGAAAACCCTAAAATATTAGAAATACAAAAATGTACAAATTAATGAAATAGAGGACATTCTTGAAAAACTTTTGAAAGAAGTTATATTAAAAACTTTTTTCCAATATTAATAAAAATAGAAAGATGGTAAACTTAAATAACTTCAGAAGTTAATTTAAGATTATAAGTAGAAATAGCAATAAAGGTCACTTGACAACTTATTGAATAATGAGAGACACTAATCAATTTGCATTTGTGAAGATAATAGCAAATGGTGTCTATTTTTCCCCTACTCAATTTTTAATTTAATATAATTCCAGTGAAAATACCAGTAGGATATTTTATGAAATTTTCTAGCCTATTCTTAGAATCTAAATGGAAGAGCAATGCTAAAGTAAAAACTACAGACAGAACAATATTAACAAGAGGAATTAGAACAGACATCGAAACTTACTATAAAATATCAGCACTTGGAACAGTTTTATATTAGGTGAAAATTTATTCACTTTACTACATTTCAAAACTTCACATAATAAAAATAACTGAGGTCACAACTGAAGTGGTGTGTCCAGGTCACAGAGTGGTTTGGCAACAGAATAGATATCCACATTCTGGGGTCCTGAATGCCAAGCCTTGGTTGACTCCTGTATGGTAAGCTAGTATTACATGTAAGACAGTCTAGGAGTGGTGGTAATAATCAACTCTAAATCTTAGTGTTTTAGACACAGTATTTGTCTTTATTGTTCGATTTAATGTTTAATTGGGTCAGTGTTGAAGTCAGTTCCCTACAGTCACTTAGAGATCATCTTAGTTACTTTTCTTATTGCTGAGACAAATACCTGTCACCTGAGTATGAAGATGCAAAAATTTATTTTGGCTCTGTTTGCAGAGTTTTCTTGGCAGAGTGGCACCATACAGTACAAAGCAAGTGGCATAAGCAGCAGCAACACATAGTAAGCAACAACAGTAGCTCCTTTCTGTCCCTTTACATGCCACACAATGTAGGAAACACCCTCAGAGCTATGCCAAACCAATCTATGAACTGCTTCAACAATCACACACCTTAAATCCCAGCATCACACTCTAAATCCAACCATCTCTGAAAAGCCCCACTTGCAACAGCATGAGGCTCTGGTGGGCCAACTAGACACGAGGTATAACAGAGACCCAGCCTCACTGAGGCTTCACTGTCATACAACCAGACTTTCTGGAGTCTGACCTTACATATCAGAGGACAAGGAGAACTGCAGAATTCCAGAGAGTTTTCATCACCTCTATGCAAATGTAGTACACAGCAGTTACACACCTGCTTGATTCTCACATGGCCCTGCCTAACTAGACAGAGACTGGGGAGTATGATGACCTTGAGTATCTGGAAAGAAAGAGCTGAACAGGGATCAGCCCTGGATGACAGCTTCATGGAGCAAAATGAATACAGCCATAAATTGCTCAAATGATGGTGGATGTCTGATTCCTTCTCTCCTTTTGAGGCTTGAAGTTTCTTAATGTATTCTGTATATCTGCATATGCACACCCATCCTAGGAGTTACAAAATAAACATCTGATAATGAAAATTGCATCAGTATTCTTGGCTCTATATGGCTAAAATGATAAAATGAAGAAGGAAGATTTAAACAGTGACTTGAGGCTTAACTGACCTAGAGTTCTGCTTCATTTTTGGAGTAAAAGAAGACAAAGTTTTCAGTCCTCAAAATTATGACTTTTTGGCTTGAAAATATACTTTCTGTGTCCTCAAATATTAAGCCTATTTTTTTTTTTTAAAAAAAAAGAGACTAGTTTCTAAAAAGAATTCTAAACAGAATAATTTGGAAATTAATAGAATTTATTGTGTTCCCTTTTCAAAAAACAAATTATCCTTTAACTTAAAATAGGTCATTTAAAAAATACACAAAACTTATATTTAAAATTGGCTTTTATTTGTATGCTTGATTGGATCTGTATAATTTATGCCAGGAAAGTAAAGGTCAGTCAACTCTTTAGTCAAGACTAGTAAGCAATAAGATACCCTAAAAATGATAAATCTTTAAATCTACTGTCACATCAAACAGTAAAAGCAGACTATTCTTTGAATGAAGAACTTAAAATTTCACACTTACCCTTAAAGGAAAACCTCCCAAATTGGAAACTATGCTTTATTAATAGCTTTTATTTATGAACAACATATCTGGATTTAATTATGACTATGCTCTTATTAACATTTTGACATAGTCAAAGTCACAAAAATTTTCTATGACATTCTAAAATTAAAGTAGATTTTGGCAAGGGGAAACTGATTGTAAAGTAACATGTATTCTATAATCCATATATACTAATGTATGTATGGATTTATGGATATGTATGTGTGGAGATAGGCTGAGCGCAAAAGTGATGGCAGTTTGGGTGGCAGTATTGTAGGAGATTTTTATTTTATTCTTTTTTTATGTTGATATCCTTCTTTTCCCCGAATGTCTCTATACAATTTTGTAAATGTATATTTATCTCAAAAAGATAAAGAGAAACTTTAAAAAGTAGAGATGTGTATATTAATTCACATTGTTCTTTAGGCCCTAGATATTGGTCTAAAGGTGAGACTCCAACAAGTTAAATATTAACCGCACACCTTCACCCTTACCAACAGCAAATACATGCACACACACACACACACACACACACACACACACACACACACACGCTGCATTGTAAGTTATAGATAGAGAACAGTTAAAATTTAGATGTCTATATCTCCTTAAAGATAAGGTGAAGCGTTTTTATTCAAAGGGCTTATTGATAGACTTTCAATTTCATTTCTTGGTCAGGAAACTATGTTATTTGCAGTTTTAAACAATGTAGAGGTCCTTATGCACCTTTGTGTAAAAAACAGTGGAACAATGTTCATTCTAGATGAAAATGCAGTCTCAAGAACTGGAATGTGGTTCCATTGTTTACTCTTGTGTTGAGATCTGGCCCACAGCTGAGGAGTATCTGTGTATAGTTGTCAAGTCCAGTGCAGCCGCATATTTCACCAAGAACGGGCATCAGGGATTGGTATGCTAAATAAATATCAATCACCTTGAAAGAACCTGAAAGACACTAGCCCAAGACCAATAGGAAGAGACTTTATTCCCTATTCTTGCCCATGTGCTGCTACACAACTTGCTTTATCATTTGATCCCCATTTTAATCCATTTTACCCATGGCATGGCGCTTATAATGTCATTGGTTGGCCATAGTTTTGTCCCACCTCATGCCCCCCCCAAGTGAGTTCTCATGGTATTCACCTTAGACTCCCCTCACCACATGGTTTTACCCTATAAAAGTCCCTGGAAAAGACAGCTTCCTGGGGACCACACACTCGGTACCCTCTCCTGTCCTTCTCTCTGACAGGAGCTTTCTTTTCCCTAATAAATATATTCTTCTCATAAAAAAGAACTGTAATGTAAAAGAGGCAGGATCACAGACAATGGTCAGGCATGTGCTAGATTATGTTATGTATCACTCTTGTACTGCAGCAGAGTAACACTTCCCAGCACATTTCTTAGTATTTCTGTTTCATTTCTACTCTCAAGTTTTGGCTGGTTTTTAAAACGCAGATATACGTGTTAGAGGTTCCATGGGGAATTGTGACTACTTCATGCAGAAACAGTCCTAGGAGAGTGATACCATAAGCCAGCTAGAGATGCCTGCTGCTGGGCATCCTGCCAGTGCCCCTGCTCTGAAGCTAGCAAGTATGCCAGCACTTGAGCTCCACTCCTGCCTCACTCACCTCAACTGCAGCAAAGACCTCAGTATCACAGGGAGTTGGCACAGTGGAGTAGCATAGTGCTTTGGAGTCTGGCAGTAGAGAACTCTACATACTAAGGACGTACATCTTAGCCCAAGAGAAGATGAAAAGAAATATACAACGTAATTGGCAGCCTCTGTTGTGTGTTTTCAGATCTTTCAGTGGCAGGTTACTTAACCCTTTTTGTAGCTATTTCTTACCTTTTCCAGTTTTTGTCCCTCTTCTGCTTCAGATGCATCTCAATGAAAGTATGAAACATTCATTCTTAAGGAAATTCCTTCTTTGCATTTGCAGAAAAGGATCACAGCCTGCCTGTGCAGGTCTGTATCTGCCTGTGAGAAATGTAAGGGTTCATGCAAATAATTTTTTGCACTGTGCACAGATTACTTCAGAGAAGACATAGCTGCCACCAAGGGATCTGTGCCATCAGAACATTTGGTTTCTAGTCTCCCAAGTCTTCTTTGTTTTTGATCGTGACATTTCTTCATGCTCAGATGCATACGTGATGTAACATTCTTTGTTGATGTTCTGAAATGTGTTTTGGAGTTATTTTGGCTTAGCACAAAATAAGAATGGCACTCTCAACTTTTCTGATTGAAATGTTAATCTTGATTTTTTTTTTTCGCCCCTCCTATCTTCCTTTGCCTTTCTGTACCCTGTGTATTTGTAAAGCTTTAAGCGTAAGACTGGTATTTAATAGACCCTAGATAGTTTTGTTGGAAAAAGGGCAAATGAGATATCTCTCTGGGGGATTTGTAGGCCTTTATTTTGGTGGGGGCGTATGCCCAAAAGAGGAGTTCCTCCCAGCCTATTTGTTGAGGAATGATCCAAGTGCAACAGCATGGAAATTCTACTTCTCGCTTCAGCTGTAAAGGTGCTTATAAAGGTAGCTGGGCTATTCTAGCAATTTGCCTTACTTTGAAAATCTAATTTGAAAGCTTCATTAAAGGGCACTAATTTAGTGTCTTACGGGAATATGTGTTTAAGGGAGCTTGTCAACAATCATGTGTTTGCCAGTGTGTAGGTGAGCTCAACTCCCCAAGCTGGCGGTTACCTGGTTACTGCATCCCCTTGTATTTCAAACAAGATGCCAAATAAACTCAAAATCCTCAGATGAAGAATAACAACAACTCCTTTTCCCCTGCTAAAGTTCCCCTTCTTCCCCCGCCCACCCATCCCTAATATTAGAGTGCCTTTGATTTACCATCTACAACTGACATCATGAATCTGGCACCTAATGCTCCAATAGGAAGACAACAGTTTTAGTAAATTTATCTCAGGCCGGAGGCCTTAAAGGATGACAAGTATTTCAATTGTTTAAGGAAATATGAGCACTTTTTAAATGCCTCAAAGGATAATGTATTGCTCACTGCCTGCCTTGTATTCTCCAGAGTATATTTCAGTCCCACACTGGGACAAGACATTTTAAAATTGGATAGCCAAATGTTAATTATCTACATGGCCTCAAATAAACTGTAGCCTTCTCCAGTTCCTAGTAGGTTGACAAAATATTATGAGAAAAGGTAGAAAAGTTAATTGAAGAAAATTAACATCATTCTTCTTTGGAATGCTTTCTCTTTCCCAAAAAAAGATTAAAATTCGTGAGGTAGTGCATTAGTTTTTGTCATCAAATTTGCCTGTACACTGTTAAGATGTGGAAACATTCTGTTTTGTTCTTCCATATAATCACTGACATTTGTGATCAGAATATTGAGTAAATACTCCCTCCAACTACCCAGTGGTTAGAAGTTCTAATCCAATTTACAGGACTGAGTCACATTTTTTGTTTGTTTGTTTCTTCTAGTGAATTCTTCAAGTAAAATCTAATTTGTTCATGGAAAGACTGTGCTTAGAACTAGCTGCTATGGTTTCCTGTTCAAAGATTACCATTCTCTCCATCCAATAAATGATCAGGTGTAGTTGTCTCTGGAAGAGAAATCAACACTGATCCTTTTCATTTGCTCTCAGTTGTATGAATTTATGACACAAAACTTGACACAATCTCCCACTGAGAAAGGTAAGTTTTATAGGACATAATTTGACATAAAGGAAACTGAAATCAATCAGGAACAATTTTAATAATTTTCCTTTAAATTCCTTGTGTCTGGAAAATACTTAAATGTTTTTGGGAATGACAAATTAGAAAAGGAGGGAAGACAAATCAAGGTAACAGTCCTGACTTCTATGGATTTAGCTTGCATGAAACCTTACACAACAGATTCATCATGCTAGCCTGAACTGAACCCTAAGGAGAAAAATTCTAATAGCTGGAAAATAATTGTCAACTCAGAAAGACAAGTGTAAAGTTATCTGTTCTATCTTATAGCAATTTTCCAAAAAAACATCGCATATAATCTAAGATTCATAATCAATATGTTAGAACGTGATCACAATGAAATCACGGAAATCATTTCTTCTGTGACTCTGGAAGGCACGTCTCTTAAAAATCTTCTAATAATGTTTGTCTTTATGAGTGCGTGTCAATAAGTAAAGCTAGGAAGACGCGGATATTTTCATAACATGGTTTATGCTAGTTATTTGTTGTCTATTTACAATGTTACTATCTGCAGATGGTAGACGTTGATTTTTCACTTCGGTTTATTTCGGGATGGGGTTTTCACTGCAGCAGATCCACGGTTATTCAATGTCTATATTTCAGAAACTGAATTGTGGGATACCGTCGCAATGAGCATTGGCAATTCCATGCAGGGGTGTACAACTGTAATTTTGCTGAACATTAATAACAACCTGGCAGAGCAGCCCGGAATCAAATGCCTTGCTCCCATCTGGGGGGCATATCACTATCGTGGGATATCTAGGCTGCTGACCTACAGTGCTGGAAGAGCATGCACTGCAGTCTTCTGGGAGCAGTGGGTGCTACTCCAGAGATTTATTCACTCTCCTTCACTATTTCCTGCATTTATTTATTTATTTATTTACTTACTTACTTACTTACTTAGAGTAGTGTGACTGAGACAATAGAAAAATAAGAATTACAGATAAAAAAAAGTACATCTCCAAAATAACCGTTATATCAAGGCTTTTACTTCGTCAGGTGTCAACTCTGCCCTAAGCTTTACCCTGCCCCCTACCCTGCCTGGTTTCCGCTGCACCTGGGTGATTCTCCGCCAGCGCTCAGGTAGGCAGCAGTCTGGACAGTCGCCCACAGGGAGGGACTTTTGGTCTCACTCAAAGCCGAAACCGAGAATCTCGGAGAGCTCTGAGGCTACGGCTTCGATTGGGCGGGGTGAGGTGATATTACTGTGGAATTGTCTCTGCAGAGTTGGCCCGGAAAGTGAGCGCCTAGAGAAGGGAACGGAGCAGGGCTTCGCCAAGTGTCTGCAGGAGTACAGCACCCGCAGGAGAGGTACCCTGAGGGCTTGGGCACAGGGGCTGGAGGGAATGCACGTCTTCTGGCTGGGCTCAGGGAGGCTATGTGGAGGGGCAGGGGGCAACGTGCCAGTTTTCTCTCTGATTAATGATGTTCACGCTCCCACGCGTGGTTCGTGCGCTTTGTCTCTATCCTTGGGCTGGCAGAGAGCTGCCTGGGGAATGGGTAGCGCAGCTAGTGCCAGGCGCACGGAGCAGGTGCGGGCACTCAGACTTGCCCGGCCGCGCCCAGGGGCAGAGAGTCTCAGGACAATACTGGGCAGCCAGCCTTGACCGCCTCTCGGGTGTGGCATGTCAGGAAACCCGGATCTCAGACTCGAGCAGCTGAGGAGCCACGTGCAACTCCTACTGCGCTCTTAGACCCCCGGGCAGGGACCGGACGCATCCGGAGCTGCAGGGAGGAGCTGGGCGCCGCCGCCAGTGGCAGTGCCAGCCTAGTGGGAGAACGCGAACGGGGGAAGGGTAGACGCCAAGGTGGTCGGAAAGGGAACGTGGTCCCAAGGGACTCATCGAGGCTCGCTAATTCTAGGTGTTATTGGAAGAGCAGAACGAAGGAGAGGCGGGAGCAACCAGATTACCCTGCCCTGCCTCCTGGGAGCGGACAGGGACAGGGGAGAGAGAGAGAGAGAGAGAGAGAGAGAGAGAGAGAGAGAGAGAGAGAGAGAGAGAGAGAGAGAGAGAGACTCCCTCCCTCCAGACCCCCTCCCCTGACCGAGGAAAGTGGCCTAGGGCACAGAGTAGGAGAAAAGCTGCGGGCACGGACGACGGAGAAAGACCCTGCATTGCTGGGTGGACTGCGGAGGAACTCGGAGGGGCGGACAGACTGACGCAAGGACTGCCAACCCGCGAGAGTGGGAGCTTGGAGACCAGAGTGCAGAAAGCTAGATTTTGGCGCTGAGCTGCTAGACTGACCGACAGACGGTCGGACCGACTGATCTGCAGACTGTCCGAAGGAGCAGACGGGAGGCGGGGGCTCCTTGACTGTCTGCAACCTGCGGGACAGAAGCGGCAGCAGTGCCCTTTGCAAGCATCGGGAGCAGTGATTAGCCGCAGGGCCGGCAGGGACGCGAGCCGAAGCCACCTCGGTGGCCGCAGCAGCCCTGGCTGCCACAGCTGTGCGGGGACCCCAGCCTACACTGCAGAAAGGCCCTTTTAACAGCAGTTAAGTCAATCGGCCAAACAACAACAACAACAAAAACGACAAGCCACAAATCAGACCAAACCAACTCAGCCAAGTCAATCATTAAGAAACAATAATATTAATAAAAGCCTAAACCAAATCAAATCAACCAAGGCAACAAGACGCTGGGGTATAGCCACTGTTCAGTCAAGGTAATAATCAGATTTTCTGATGTGAACATTGTATGTCTTGTGGATTTTTCTCCCTGCTTTGCTTCTGCCATGTATCTGTGCTTTCTTTTGAATTGTTCTTCGCTTGTATTTTTTTTAATTGCATTGTATTTGTAGAAAGCTGATGTTGTGATCTATGTACTGTTTTCTGTTTCATAGAAGGATGAATAGTTTTTCTTTCCCCTCCAATCAGGCAGAAGTGCAAAACTGGAAGTTAAACTGAAAAACACAAAGCTTTTGTGTCAGAGTTTACAGTGATTTGTACAGGTTTCCTGACAGAAAGTTTGGAATACTCTTAATATGAAAAAGAGCTGTATGTGTGGCAGAAAGTTGCAATCAGTATGTTGTTCTGAAAGGACTGAAGGCTTGGGTCTCAGGAGGTTTGCGGAACAAAAATTTTCAGTTTTATTTTTACATTCTTCAAGTTTGTTGTATTGTTAAATTGAACTAGACAGTGTTCAGAAAGTTTCTTCTGAGGAGGAATTCACTGAGTCAGTACTGGTGCATAGAAATCAAGCCAGTGGACTATCAGTCTCTCTGTTCCAGGACTTGGTCGCCTTCTGAAGATACAGATAAAGACCATCCAAGTTTAAATGTTAAAAGGAAAGAAAATTGAAAGTTATGGAAATCGGAAAATAAAATAATACTATATAAAGTGTGTAGAAATTGCTTTCATGAGAATATATATTTAGTGTAGCTAACAATTTTATTGTCTGCTTAAGTGTATTGGTACGATAATTTAGCTTTTCCAAAGAAGAGTGTTATTACCAAAGTTGAAATGAATCTCTGTAAAACTGCATTCCTCTGCTTGGGGCATCAAAAATGGTGTGATTATTTAGAGTAAACAAAATAGAAATGACAGAAAAAACATTGTTTTAATTTGCTAAAAAAAAAAAAAAAAAAAAAAAACCTTTACTACATATTTAAAGAAACACACCTACTCCTTTGATCCAGTGTGTTTGCATTTTCCCAGGGTTCACATGTCTTCATAATATTTTGTCTAATGTTATTTTCATGATAAACAGCATTTGGAAGGCAGGAGGTGTAGCTAGGTTTTGTGCAAATAGTCAAATATTCTATTTTAGCAGTTATCGCTTCTGCTGCATTACTAATGTGGGATTACATGTAAGAGAGCATGTGTGCATTCTTCTCAGGTTTCTGTAGGTCTTCAAGGTATGTATTTTGGGGCATTTACTTCTATACTTTCTTGTCTTTACATTTCTTTGCTTTTTATCATTCCAATAGAATATTTTTAAATGTTCTGGAGAGTGAGTTTAGATGTGTTCTTTGGGAATGCACCCATTCCTCACAAAAGATGCAAAAGTATAATCTGTTTCTCTCTTTGTTTATCAGTACTATTATGGTTTGTCTTAAATGAAAATTTAAAAACATTTAGAATGGTATAAATATATGTATTAATTTGTCTCCTCTTAGCATGATTTATATAATTGAAAATTAAAACAGTTCAGTTACTCTAGATGAATGCTTATTTAATAGAGTACTTTGTTTGGGTGAGGCATATTTAAAGAAACTTATACAGCTCCAGGAACTGACTTTCAGCTTCTCAGAGACTTCATTTCACTACATGCTGATTTCTTTCATACAACGTTCAGCTCAGACCCAGACAGGTTTTTGTGTGCTATTAGATTTGCAAATTGCTGATCTCCTAGTGACTTCCTCTCTTAGGTCCCAAATGAGTATGGTTACCTTGAGAACTGTGGTGTTAGCCCTGTTAGAGCATGCTTCGCTGGAGAGTTCTGTGCAGTCTATTTTTAATGTCATTTAATGAAAGATCCAGCGCCTAACTCAGCAATAAAAGAAGGATGAGGAAAGACAATTCAGTGTGTGGTTATGGATCCTGGAGAAGGATATTTGGAAAGGTAAAGACTGGCTTCTGGGTGTGGTGATTTTCATGAGGTTCTAACATTGTATGAAGATAATCAATTGATTTTAGCTGGAGAGTTATGCATGAGTAGCTAGATATGTGTTTCCATAAACCTCTTCACTAGTTCTTAGAAAGATGACTCAATAATGTGACCTTCTCAAAACTTAAAGGAGAGACTACCGGAGAGTTCCTGCATGCGTACTAATTTTAATGGTAGCTGCAAAGTCAGTGAGAAATATATAAGTAATTTCAAATTGGTAAAAGGTAAAATTATTCCAGCAGATGGTTCAAAGCTTATACTGTCTTCTGGCATAAAGTAGCTAACACCTTCTTCAAAATTTCTGGTTTGTGAATTATGTCACTTGCTTTCACAAAATTGAAACCTTGGTCTAGAATTGTGGCAACTAAGTGAAGTAAGAAGTTTTCGTTGAACTTGAGAGAATATTTGGATTGTTTTATCTTCTTAACTTTAAGATAAACTCTATGCAATATCTTTCCAAAGCCTAAAGTACCTTTTCAATTTAGATAGCAGAGGCAGGACTGATAACATCTAGAATGTTATAATGAGGGGCCAAATCGTGACATTATAGTGTGTAAAATATTCGGATCCATCTGCCTGGAATGTTTTCATGTGTTCAGAACACCTGTCTCGAAGTAGAAAGTGTGAATGTTCCACCAAAAAGGTCTCCATTGTTCATTTTCATGTTAACAGCATATTATAATCGGGTTATTTCTTTGTGTGAGTGGAGCCAATTAGACAATATGTATAAGTAGTTTCAAAATTAAAAAAATAGCATGAAGTGATCAGGTTGTATTAAATGGGGAAATAATTTATATTATTAATGAAGCTGTTAGAGCAGTATACGAAGTTGATTAACATTTTACCAATTTTGTGAAAAAATAATTCCCAAAAGGAATTACAAAATGAAATACATTGCAAGGAAATCCTGTGAATTTCATTTGTTCCTTTGTTTGTATTTCCAATTCTTCTATAAGGAAAAGAGTTCCCACTAGCTGTACTATTTCCCTTGGTGGATATGCCGTTTGAATCACAATTCTAATGCCTTTCTCAAGATTCTCAAGTCAGTGGGCATTCTCATCTGACTTCAATGTGTGTTCTGTCTGTGGACAAGATAATGATAAACTGCATGAGCTGAACATAGAATGAGTCAGCCACTGAAGACACAATATGCAGTGTAGCCAGAAATAAATATGGCTGAGAATTCCTTAGGACAAGGAGACAGTTTGAAATCCATTAAATCAGAAATCCCAATTATTTGTATATAATTCAATTTAACTTGGATCTGCTTTGTGGCAAGGTTAGGAAGGAATGTGGCATCTGTGCTGAAAGCCATTTCTTCATTCAGATGGTAAGTACTGGCATCGGTTTACCTGGTACCACAGATGGTTGTGTGCTTAGGAATGTGTGAATCTCTAATCACAAAGAAATGACTCCATAAAAATACATTCTATTACCTGAAAAGTTCTAAATATGATTTAAGCCCGTGATGCTGCACTTATAAAGCATATACTTTCTCTCTATGACAAAAAAATCTTTATCTTTTTTAGGAAATCTGTGATTGCAGAAGCTCTTCATTTCTATGGACTTCATTTTTTTGGTATCTTTTTTCTGAAATATTTCATGTTCAATGTGAAATATAAGTTTTAAATAGTGATATAAGTAGATGCTGAAGGGCTATTAGAGGTTAAAATGTAAGACTTGTGGCTTACTGGATTTTTCCACCTTTAGGTGTCTTTGCTTCTCAATGATAGTTTCTTTTACTGTGTTCTTATGCCAAGTTCTATTAAATCTGTTCCCTTCAATGCTACACTCTCATGGTTTAGATTAATTTGACTCATGTTGGATTAACTGAGACCCACATATTGAAGTATTTATTTGTATTTACATTGCAGCCATTTCAGTCCAGGAGGATTAGCTCCGAGCTGAGATAAGAAGTATTTCAATTGTATACATACTAAGCTCAGTAAGAAAGGAAGTACTTGAGACAGACTACCAAGTTCATTTGGCAGTTTTTAATGTCCATATAATTATCATCTGGTGGTCTCAAAATCCTCTGCAGGCTGAAGATGTAATCTTAAAAAATAAAATACTCATGAAATATTTGGAATGTACTTTTCTCTATAATTCTTGGGCTATGTCCCTGTCAAATGAAAAAAAAAAAAAAAAACAAGTCCAGGCAAACTGAAAAGTTAATAGGAAACACTACACGGAATGCTTGACGGGATGGCGAAGAACAAGGGGCTGTAGACTGCCCTACATGGCTTCTCTGTTTTCAGACTGAATCTTTAGTAGCATGCTATATTCCTCTAGATGCTAGTATTGCCAGGTGGAGAAAGTGTTAATCACTGTCTATGGTTGCCATAGATTAATATTTAAACTTCCTCTACATGTTTCTGCTCAGAATATATCTTCTGGCAGTTGTTTTTTGTTTTCCCTTCACTCAGTATATATAACAATGTGACAGGTTTACAAGTTATTTTTTATGTTTTATAACCAGAATAAGTTAAATACTGCAATTGTAACCTATTAAACAGTGGAGAGTTAGTTGAAAATTGTTTCACATGAGGTCCATAATTTTTCCTGTCATAAATTTATATAACATTTGAAAACTTTTTAGTTGTTCTTCTTATCTAACACAGAAATTCACTTCTTGTTCTCCATGTAAATGAAACAGAGGTACATTAATTATCCCTTTTAAAAATAAGCCTTTTGCTACACTCTCAAATTTTACGCCACTTTACAATGGTATAATTCTTTTAAAAATACAGTTATTAAATTAAAATCCATTGTGAATGGCAAGCAAAATATTACATATTTGTTAATGAAATCATTTTTGTTAAGAACATTGATTTTAAATAGTTGCAAACTTGATTTCAGTTTACAGAATAAAGACAACATTTTTAATAGGACAATGATTAAGTTACTTTATTTTAAATATTTAATACATTTGTCTAAGTTTACTTGTCATACTGTGGGCTATGTTTCTGTACAGTCACAAATGTAATGCACTGTCATTTTTCATCAGCTTTTTTGTTGAGACTAACGGTTTATCTGTCTAAATAAGCCAAGTCATCTCTCCCTAACTGCTTGTAATGGAGACATCCAAAGAAGAATTCAGTGACACCTCAGCTAAATTAGTGCTCACATTCTTACCCATGGATAAACAATGTTTCACCTATGAGTTGTCTTTCTTTGCTATGTAATTACACAGTAAACTTTGGAGCCAAGAGCAAGAATAGTCTGTAGAGAAACAGCAACTTTTTTAGCAGAGTTCCTAGGTGCCAAGATGAAACCCTTCTCTTCAGAACATTGTAATCTGTACAGTTGTACATCATAGCGGGGAAATGTTAATGGCTGTGAAAGTATTTTTAACTAGTTGAAATTAAGAACTAATGTAAATGTGGTAAAATATTTCCGGATCTTTAAAGAACAAAAGTCAGCATCTATTTCCGGAAATACTAAAGCCCTCCAAGTCTGCGTACATCTTACAACGTCGATGGCCCAGCCAACACCCCAGGGTCAGTACCGCAAGGTACTTTCAGATGGTCTCCTGATCACCATCACATAAACTTAGGAAAATCAAGCCTCTGATCAGCAGAAAAGGAAGGGGTGTCTGCTTAACTTGCCGAAATTGAGTGCTTATTCATAATTGTTTAATCCTTATTTGCCATAAACTAAAGAAGAAAATGAAAAAGCTATCAAATTGACTTTCAACCTTTTACATTTTTCTAGAACAAGATAAAATCCTCACAGAAGTGCTAGTATTTACTTATAAAAACGTACGCAGAATTGCTACATTTTTTTGTTTTACTCAACACGTTCCTTATTATTATGTACGTAACTTTGGTGGAAATCCCAGTGTTGTTGGCATGTGGTTTATTTTAATCATCTAAGTTGTTATACAGAAAACAAGTAGAGCCATGTGAATATGTGACAAAATCATGATTTTGATAGCAAATACAAGCTCTAACTCCTTCCTTCTTTAAGACAATTATTTAAACTGGTGAAAACAAAAAACCTTTTGGTTGAAAAAGTGGCTTTTTATTTTCTAGAAGAAAAATATCATAGTTTATAGTCAAACCCTGACGCCTTAAGCAGGTGTAGCACATAGTTGAATTAACATTGCTATTAAATTTTGCCAAATTCATTAACAAGATCCTGAAGTTGTATCTGTAATCCTTTCTTTATCTAGCTTATGGAAATGATTGAGATAACAGTCTTACTTTTTTGTTTTTTAATATTTGGCTTACTTTTAATTTACTTAGATATCTTGGTGCTAGCATATTTTAGAAAATTATCCAACAACTAGCATTGTACTTAAATGCAAGAACTGCAGTAAATGAGTAGCTTGGGTTCACGTTGCTTCATTTTATGCTCTTCCATGCCAATATAACTTTGACCACAACACATTTTTTGTGAAGAACAAAATCTTTTCCCAACCCTGAAATTTTTGCATAATCGAGGATTCTGGGAAAATAGAATAATGCAGCCAGTAATCACGTCGTGCGTACATGCTGCAGTGATCTGCCTATCCCTGGCTTTGTTGAACACTCGAACGGCTGAATGCTTTAATCTCTAATCATCATTATAATTATTGTGTTCCCCCAAACTTTGGATGGCTTAGATTTTAGTGATTTATTTTTTAAATTAGGAGGTCCAGGAAGATACAGAGTTAATGAGACAGAATTCATATTATATAAAAGTCTTATGCATGAAGGATAATGATGTAAACATTCAAGAAGGAATTATTTTATTTCACACATGATCATAATATTTTGGTAAGGTATGCTGCAGGAGTCTGTAAACAAAAATGTCTTGAATTTAGTGAAATTTTGAGTTGAAATTCAGGTTAAATTGAACAAAAGTTTCTACACCATAGATTTGCTAGTAGCCTATCTGGCGGTAAGCAGGAACTGCTGGCTGTAACAAAGGTTTTATTGTGAAGTTATATAGGTCTTTATGAGATTCCATAGTTTAAAGAAATATGTGAAATTTGCATTAAAATAAAAGGTTTAGGAAAATAAAGCCTGTATGTAGTGTATTTATATTTCTGTTCTTCATGTTTTACTTTCATGAATATGGAAGTTGCCATCTGAATTAATATTTCATCCTAGTGGCTTCTGCTTCCGAGTTAATAACTATTGGTACAACTGTGGCTAAAGCTCTGAACCTTTCAATGTTTCGTATTTTCCACAGGTGAAATTGTGCAGTGGCACCAGCCTAATCTCCATTCTAAACAAAGTACAAGTTATGAGGCTGGAGATTTAGTTAATTCCTCAGTGCTTCCATTTTCTCAATTATGAAGTAGAAATGATACCTAACTTACAGAACCAAAGCACCTGACATCTGAGCATTATTAATAAAAAGTAAGCCATATGAAATCTTTAGAGACTGATTCGATTTTATTACATGAATGAGACACAGTTCTCTTTAAGAAAAAAATATTTCTTTATTGTATTTTTATTTATTTATTGTAGTTTTCATCCCAGTGCTATTGCTATCCCTTAAACTATTTTATGATTAAAATTGTTAACTCTTTTTTGTGCCTTTTAAATGACAAAGGCCAAATTTAGTTCTGATCTCAGTGTTTTTTAATTTGTAAGATCTTTTATAAGGACCTTAATACAGTCCTTATCCTGTCAGTTTTTAAGGAAGTGAATGACCAATTTATAATTACTTAAAGAAATAATGTACAGATATTGTTTTCCCAGAATATGTTAGGTGTACAGTTTCTATTCTCTAAAAGGGGTGAACAGATAACCAAACCTTTGAATAGGAAGGAGTTAGAATGGATCTATGAAGGAAGAACTGGACTCCAACCAAATAGACTTGAAGTTCCATAGGAGGTAGGAAGCTTTTTCTACTGTGAGACAAACTAAAAAAGAGTTGAGGGGTGGATGAAGGCCTCCCTGTCACTCCCGCAGAAAGCTTTGGCTTTCTGTTTCTGAGCTCTGAGTGAGTTGTTTGGACAGTGCAGTTAATTTGGCCTCTGATTCTGAAGTATCTGCATGTAATTTTTCTTAATGAGTACGCATTGTGCCTGTGTGAATATGGCCAGAGGAGGGAAGAGACTTCTCTCATAATTGGATTTTAAATACTTGTTTCACCTGTCAGGAAATGGAGAACTACAAGTCGTAGTGAGCACAGGAGAACATGAGCTGTACAAAGCAGTAAATACATCAGAGAATTGCATTTTACTTTTTATACTTACTGAGACACTTCTAGGAGATAACACAACCAGAAAAATTACCGGATAGAAATTCTCAGAGGATATCTGGGAATATTTATAATCTTTTACTATTATAGCACTTGCTAGAAACCAAATGTAGATAGATAGATAGATAGATAGATAGATAGATAGATAGATAGATAGATATAGAGTAGAGGGACTGAGCCAACTTATCATGCATCATGCATACCCCACAAGGCTATTTCTATACTGTCTTTCAGTGTATATTTTTTACGGTCCTTAGCAGTTCTTGGGTAGTACAGTGCCTCCACACGGTGGCATTTAATCAACGTTTATTGGACTAAAATGTACATTTACCTTTTACATGGTGTAAAATATTCAAGACTTAAAATCATCTCTTAGTAAAGTTTTAATTATATTTCAGCTTAAGTGGATGTAATGTTCATCTTTCTAAAAGAGAACAAAGAGATGTCTTATATATAACGTTGTAACTGCACTAGAGATTATTTTGCTTCTTACAGAGAAATTACTTCAAATCTCATAAAATGAATCTGAGTTCTAAGAGAATAGCAAAGTCTCCCAAAGTTCAATCTTCTTATGCTGAATGCATATCATTTTTCTTCTACATGGAACTTACAGTTAATATTCTGATAACATAGTCTTAGGAGACAGGTTGAAGAAAAAGCAGGATCACAAAAGAAAAATCTGAATCACTAGCACACACAAGATGTAAGTCATCTTTAGTGTGTATGCACGTTTGGAGGAAGTCTAGCATGTAGGGGAAGAAGTCACATCCCTGAAAAAATGGGGCAAGTGTGTAGTGCTGCATTAAGCATCAGGGTGAGGGAGAAGGGGAGGAGGGAAGGGTAACGAGTAAGGCCTCCCAGTCACCCTCCCTGCCTTACAGCTTTCACTGAGCAATAGCAGAGTCATTTTTCTTTTTCCTCTACCGTGTAATCCTCGCTGGACCACTGAGAATTAAATAATGTTGAACTGTTATCCATCAGGGTTCCAGATGAATAAGAGTGAAATGGGTTTGCTTTCTTAACTTGCTTCTTGCGTTTTAGGAAAATCCAAATGTGCTGATTGAATAAGCTTCCAAGAACCCCGCCATTTCCCAAAGAAAGCCAAAATCTGAAACCTAACCTTAGAGAGACAAACCCTGTGTTTTCTGTCTTCTCTGAATCTGGTGACCTTTAGGTTGTCATTATGAAAGCCAAAAGGACACATTGTGGCCCTTACTCTCCAACTGGGGTAACTTGCAAGCAGGGCTCTGCTGGATTCCAGTGTGATAGCAGCTGAGATTTGTCCTTGCATCCGATGCTACCGTCCTTATTTCTCTATTCTTATTTTTCAAATGTTTATTGAAATTTTCCTATATGTTGAAAGTCATGCTAAACATTGGGAAAACTTTCTGTGTTGGGTTTTATGGGCATCTTGGAGAGCTGAACATATTTTAATTTCTTTTGAACAATAAATCAAAGGATTGAGAGTCTGACAAAGATTCAGAGTATATGTTACTTGCACAATAAACCAACATGAAAAAGTTTTGCCAAATTAGACAAATGCCCTTTTGCAAGTAAAATTAATGAAGAAAATTAATAAGGTGGGTGGAAAGATATTAATTCCCCCCAAAAAAGAAGTTTAAATAGTTAAATAGTGCTCATAAGTTTTCTTGGAGAAAATTGTGTTGGAAACAGAAAACAAGTTAAAACTTCAAACAACAAGCCGGGCATGGTGGTGCACGCCTATAATCCCAGCACTCGGGAGGCTGAGGCAGGAGGATCGATGAGAGTTAGAGACCAGCCTGGGCTACAAAACTGAGCTCAAGGCCAGCCTGAACTGTCCAGTGAGACCCTGTCTCAAAAGACAAAAAAAAAAAAAAAAAAAAAAAAAAAAAAAAAAAAAAAAAAAAAAA
>PVJA010001381.1:0-27762 GCA_004027025.1 Myocastor coypus | reverse complement strand
TATCTCTTCTTAGTTTTTTCACTAGGATCAAGTATGGTAAATTGGTTGTTTACATTAGTGTGCTTGAGCAAATAACTAGAAAATTGTTTTGAGAGAAATACAAAAGTTGTTAGTGGATTAAGAAGTAGTTTCTGTGGTTAGGAGAGATGGAACTATACAGATAGTAGCTCTGCAAGAAAATCATACATTAGTTAGAAAACTGGTGCACAGCTCATCTGAAAGACTGTGTGTGTGTGTGTGTGTGTGTGTGTGTGTGTGTGTGCAGTCCTGGAGATTGAAACTAGGGCCTCCACACTGAGATGAGTTCCTAGGTTCTTTTTTGTTGTACTGAGACAAGGTCTTGGTAGGTCCCTACATTGCCTAGGCAATTCTTGACCTTGGCACCCTGCTGCAGCCTCTCAAGGTGTTTGGATTCATAGACATGGGATATCACACTTGACTATGAAATTTTATAAGTGATGTAGAACTTTCCATTTTCAAGGAGAAAATGTGTAGGTATTCAAAGGTACACAAGTGTCTGGACTTATTGCTTCTGACCTGATTGATGTCTTAATATTTCCCACTGAAATACTGTACCACAAACGTACTTTCAGAAGCTCCCTGTAAGGCAACCAGACATCAAATAATTTCAAAAATCTCTTCCACTATATAATTTCTATAGTTCAATGACCATTTTGTATAACCATCATACTTCTACAGTGTTCATGATTTTTTAGTATTTTTTTTCTCTTTAGCCTGTAATATAATCATTAATGTTACAAAATAAAAGTGAAATATTTAGAAAGTGTTTCTATCAATCAAGAGTAGGTGTTCCTTCTTAAAGAAGATATGTGGACATGTGTCTAGGCTCACATTCAACTCTGCTTACTTAGTAATGAATCTCTTAAGTATTCTAAACCTCAGGCAACTCACTTCTAAAGTAAGATGGTTGCGAGAATTAAATGCAAAAGGTATGGCCCTGACTCAGTATTAATTTATATTTATTAGTGCTCAAATGTTTAGGTTATTCTGTTATTATCATTACTTTTGTTTGATTTCATTATCTCTGCATAAATAAAATGTCACTTTTAAATCTCTTCCAGAGAATTATAAAGTGGCAGTTGCCATGGGTTGCTTTGTCATGCATGAATCGTGCCCATTTTCAGCACAGCCAGGTTCACAGGGTAAACTCCTGCCAATGGCTCAGTGACGCAAGCCACTCTGCAGACATCTAGAGGGTAGGCTCTTTGTCAAACTCTGTAGACATGGGGGTAACTTAAATTTCTATAAGTAAAATGAGAATTTGAAAAGGAGATTTGAGCCTGGATTATTCAGAACTGCCTGTGTGCACAAAATTGCAGGCAAAACTTCAGAATCTGCTAGCATAATTTTTCTGTAGTAAGATTATGGCTCTGGTACCGATTTACAAACAAGTGAACTAGGCCTCATTCTACCCATGTCCAGTTAAAGGGTAGAGCGTTTAGTATTAACACTCTTCCAAGACTAACTCAGACTATTATCTAAGACAAAGCAATGATTTCAAATAAAACATGGTGGACATGTGACTTGGTCATAGTACGGGGAAAAGAAATGATTACATCTAGCAGTAGGTCATTGGTGTAGTAAGACATGTACCTAACAGGTACAGAAAAGTGAGAGTTCCAAAAATTAGTAAACAACATTACCTCTCTGCTTGTGGCAAGCTCTGAAAATGGATGTTTTCAGGAAAAAAGAGATATTCTTCTTGCTTGTTTATTTATTACAATCTTAGGCCTAAGCAAAGATCAAACCAGTTTGTTCTGCTAGCCAAAGAATTTATGGTACTGAGACAGACCGGCCAGAACTGCAAACCTAAAGGAGCTGAGATGTGTCCCTGTAAGTCTTAGTGAACTTATCTAAGACAGTGAACTGATAGAAAGTTGATATCAAAGTATTCTTGATGAGATATATCAATAAATAGGAGGATCCACTGAAAGGAATGTGATGTTTTTCTGAAACTGTTAAAGGAAATACCTGTGGCCATTTCTGGTGGAAACCTACACTTATTTCTGTATTGATTAGGTCATTAGTGCCATTTGTTCTGCACTGCTGGAATTACTTCCTCAAGTTGCTCTATCTGCACTATAAATTGTCTTGTTTCTTTAGGAAAAATTTGTTATCAATATAGAAATGCAAGATTTCTATAGTATAATTTTCTGAAGCTACAAGGACAGTGAAAATCAGTACCTCTTTTTTGATTTTGAATTTTCATGGAATAATTGTTGATCAAGAAGTATTTGTGGAGTTGTTATTTCAGAGAAATACTTCGCTTTACACTGAAATGTTAGCTATATTAACTCCCTCACATGTAAGTAGATTCTTTGTACTTTTGCAGTGTATTGCTGTTCTGCCTTTTGGTTTTAGTTATAGAAGTGACAGTATCTTTGATGGGGCATATTTGCTTAAGGGAATAGGAAAAATGTATGTCTCATGCCTTTTATTTATTTATTTTTTGGTGTATGAATTATCCTGTAACTGCTATAAAAATACAAAGAGAATAGGTGATCAAACTTTAAGAAGCAGAGGGTAGGTAAGGGTTATGTAATGAGAACGTAACAAAAAGGTAGGCATTGAAAATTAATTTTTTTCAAACCTTTTTTGAGATGGGGGTCGCACTATACAGTTCAGGCTAGCTTTGAGGTCATTTTTGTAATCCAGGTTGGTGTCAAATTCACAATGATCCTCCTGCCTCAGCCTACCAAATGCTGGGATTACAGGCATGCACTACCACACCTGGGTGAAAATTAACTTTTGGACTGGTACAAATTGGGTGGAAATTTGTCTGCATGCTTCACCATCTCCATAGCTACTGTTTGGAGCACTGATGAAACCTTAGTTATTAGCTCCCAATTTTACTTACACATCTGATATGATTTCTTCTGATTATGAGAACAGGTTAAATTTGAAGCCAAGGTGATTGAAATTTATATTTCACCTTTTTATATCTTTCTACAAGGTAGCCATGAGTGTTTAAGATTACTTTTATGCTGATCCATGTGTAGAATACTTGATATTGAAAAAAGTGGGCCAAATAACCGTTAAACCTGGGGTGGAGGTGTAACTGAATGCTAGAGCACTGGACTTGCATATGTAAAATACTTGATGTTGATTCCTGACACAACATGCAACAGGCACACACACACACACTCACAGAACTAAAACCTATAGGAACATGCTTTATAAAACTGCATAGTATCAATATTTGTTTTAAAAGAGCTATAAATTTATAGTTTGAATCACAGATATTTTATCTATTCATGTATATCTGACAAGTAAAATGAGAACTATAAATTTGGAGAGTATTGGAATTGTTATTAAGAGAGAAAGAGAGAGAGACTCATGAACATCTTAATTTATTCTGCACTTACCACCCGTCTCAATGAGAAGTAATAGTGCTGATTTAAGGAACTAAATGTTTTATACTTAAGAACAAATAGATGTCCAGGAATAAGTGATTAAGACAACATAATTTTTCAGAGGAAAATTAGCCAATAGATCAAAAGTGGTTTTGGATATTAATATTAAATATATGAAGTGACTATTCTCTATTTTCTCCTTAATGAGTTCATAGTGTTTGGGCTTTCATATGTAAGTGTAAAGGTCTCATTTTTTTATTATTTGTAGATAGAACATTACCTGGCTCTTCAGATATGTGTTCTGAGTATTCCCTTATCAAATTGGAGAAAAGCACTGAAGTATTCACTTCAAACCTGCTTTAAGCCCCATGAGGAAAACTTAGGAGCTGGTAGATGAATTTATCTTGAGCCCTCCTGCCTGCAAATATTTATGGAGCTTGCTGATACTCATTGTGAAATTATTCACTTCAACTGATACCTTGTTCCTGAAATTAGCATCTATAAAGTTTAAGTCAGAGTCACTTAATATGAGTTTTCACCATACGTTGTTTGCCCTCAACTTGTTTTCTACCGAGAAAACCCTAACACCTGGGCCTCACAGAGGCACTCATTCTTTGCCTGTGTTTGTGTGGCAGAGGATGACGGTTGCTTTTGGCAGATGTTCAGGATCAAAGTGGTCTTTGCACCCATCTGCCCTCAAGGAGTCAGTTTTCCAGACGAAGGAAGTGGTAAGGTTAACAGAATTTTCAGCATTACTGGGAAATAAAAATTGAGCATAGTAGGTAGAATGTACCTGTAGATTAACTATTTTCCAAAGTAAATCATTTTGTTAAATATTTGGACAGAGAATTTGGGGATAATACTTAATTTTTACTAGCTAGATATTAAACTTTAGGATCTAAAGCAGATTCATAGCTAAAATAATTTCATTTGTTTTCTCCTTCAGTTGCTATCTTGAGGTAGAAATCATAAAAATGCTTTGTAGAGGTACCTATAATTTTTAATACTAATATATTTTATAATACAGAGAACAATTGGTCTACATTTCCATAGTTAATCATAAGCTTTAGTTCAATAGTAATTAATACAGGAATTAGCTTTAATTTCATCCTGGCAAAATGTTCTCAAGAAAAAACAGAATATAAATATGCATACTCTGTGATAAATCTGTGTTTATATATTGATATATACATATATATATATATATATATATATATATATATATAAATGTATAATTATACATAAGTTAATGACCTTAAACATGATTTGTGTATTATATAAGTTTTGGATTTTATTATGAAAGAATAATTCCTAAAATTATAAGATTGGTGTTGGGTGATCCATGCTATCTGATATGCTTCTTCATTTTCCCTCTGAATTCACTTATTTCACTGCTAATACACAATATCCACCGTAGATAGGTTTATAGAAGAGAACCAGTGAAGACAGACAACTTGTGTTTATCTCACGTCTCAATCCATCAGCACTAGTAAAGTACCGTAATAGAAATGGAGAGTAAGGGGATGAATTTACTGTTTCAAATAAGGGCTCAGAGGATTCTGTCCATTTAGATTTTGATTCCAAAGTTCTGCTAACATGATCATCATGAGCTATACTGTCTACCATGGAAATACCTGTTAGGGATCCAGGTCCTGTGTGAAACACGGACGAGCTACACTGCTTTACCTGTCTATGGAAGGAAGGCAGTGTATGTTTTCTTATGTCAACTGGAGAGAAATCTCAGGCTATTTTAATTTTTTTTTTATTTTATAGATAAAACATAAAATAGAATTTCATAACACGATAACAGGAGAGTAACTAGAGTTAGTACATTGCATGCATCATCTTCAAATTATTTCCTCAGAGTACAAGATATGGCATAAAAATTTCATTATTAATGTGAACCTTTTCCATGAACTACAAGCCACTCATAGTATAGCTAACTTGCCTTTTTCTCCCCTTCTCCTTCCTTCCTTTTATGTTCCCTCATCCTAGTTCTCTTTCTTTTAAACAGTTTCTTCACACTTCAAAATATCTACACACTAGACCTTCTTCACTTTTTCAGTTTCTCCTGTGTCATGCAAAGGTTCATCACTAAGGCAATGATTATCAGAACGAACATCTGTCAGAGCATGGAAGGATTCTTTGTTTCAGTAGGTCTGCGGTGGGACACTGATACTGCTCACCAAGGGACCACACCTCAGGAGCCACTAAGCCCAGACTTTACCTTCTTATCACAAAGTAGGAATTGCATCATTGAGATTTCAAAAAGTGAAATATCAAGGTGATACTGTAAATTTTAAAAATAAATGTTTTAGCCGGGCGTGGTGGCGCATGCCTGTAATCCCAGCACTTGGGAGGCTGAGGCAGGAGGATCGATGCGAGTTCGAGACCAGCCTGGGCTACAAAAGTGAGCTCAAGGCTGGCCTGAACTGCACAGCGAGACCCTGTCTCAAAAAGACAAAAAAAAATGTTTTTATTTTATATTATGTTTAAAGTATAACATCTTAAAAGAGTAAATGATGATTACTGATTCTGCAATACAGAAAGAAGCAGAAGCCTCTTTTTTAGGATGAATGTAAAAGAATGCATATATTTTCATCAAGCTTATATTAACAGTATCCAGTGAAACGCTCTAAAATCCATGTATATATTATAGCAATCCCCAGTCAACAAAACTTTACGCTCTAAGCAAAAGGAAAATGTTAAAAATAAACTAGGTGAGCACTAAAAGTTCAAATGTTAAACACGAAATTCTGAAAACACTGATTTGTAACAGCCTTATTTGTAACTGCCTCAAATGAAAGCAACACAAATGTCTGTCAGAAAGAGACTGGATAAGTTACAACGCCATTCTAACATGAAAGTAATAAAAAGAGTTAGCTACAAAGACATTTGACAATGTGAATGAAAAGTAGCCAATCAAAAATTATTTTTACATATTATTTATATAAAATCTCAAAGTGATAAAGCTATAGTAACAGAGAACCAATTGCTGACTAGGGAAAGGTCTGAGCATAAACCGATGGCACACGGAGATATTTTTCAGGAATGGTACTATTTTTGAGCTGAATTTTGTGAATGATTGCACAAACTTGTACACATGTATAAGCTAATGGAACTGTATATCTTTCCAATAACTCAAGTTCACTACATGATAATCTTTTTTTTTTTTTGGCTTTTTGAGACAGGGTCTGGCTATGCAGTTGAGGCTGGTCCTGAGCTCACTTTTGTATCCCAGGCTGGTCTCGAACTCGCACCGATCCTCCTGCCTCAGCCTCCTGAGTGCTGGGATTACAGGCATGCGCCACCACGCCTGGCTGATGATAAAAATATTTTTAAAAAAGTCAGATCCATGTTGTATAAAGTAGTCTGTGTTTGGTAGAGTTATGTAAAAATAAACCCTCAGCTTAAATAAATGAATAAAAATGATTTATTTTGAGAAAAAGAGGAAACTGTTATCTTCATAAGCCTGCCTGAGCTAATTTTGGGAGTTGGGAAAATCTGCCTAACATAGGTCATACCTCTGTTATCTCTGACAAATCTGTCCTATTTTCTATTTGCTATTATTTTCTTAAGAATTCTCTGGAATCTAGATTGTTTTCAAAATGATTTTCTGGCTAGGTTTCTTCTCATGCAGACTAATTATGAAAGGACTGTCACTTATAAAACTCCCACCCTGATGCCATTCTCTAGGTGACTGAGCCCTCAAGTACTACCATCCCCCACACCTTTGCTAGCAGAAGGATGTCTGCCTGAAAGCTCTGGAAACCTTGACTATTCTGAAGTAACAGAAAATGTTTCTTCCTCAATTTATTTATTTATTTATTTATTTATTTATTTATTTATTTAACTGTAGTGGACATTGAACTCCGTGCCTTGCCCTTCGTACCAGACAGGCACTTACACTGCTGAGATCTCTAGAAGCATCCAGAAGGCCCAGGTTTCCAGAGGTGTTAGCAGATGTATTCCAGCCAGTGATCTCATGAGTTAAGGTCACTTTCACTCAGGTCTGAGAGCTCTCTGTTTAAATAAGAAGCCTCTCTTAGAGCATATCTGCTGTAGAATGTTGCTACTGCTTGGATGGGTGTTTCTCAAAACTGTAGAGTGAAGAGCCACATTTTTTTTCCCTCTGTGAAATAGCTAATAAGAGTCTAATGCACAGTATATGTGAAGCTGTCCTCTGAGTGTTTCATTTATAGTCAGGGTGGCCTTGAAATTGCAGCAGTCCTCCTACCTCAACCTCCCAAGTGCTGGGATTACAAGTATGTGCCACCACACCTGGCTTTCTTTCTTTCTTCCTTCCTTTTTTTTTTTTTCAGAACCAGGGATCAAACTCAGGACCTTGCCAGGCAGGCACTTTCGACCCTAAGCTATCTCCTCAGCTCCATTTTATTTTCAAATTCAGATTTAAATCAATTATTTCACTTAATGACTTACTAACAAGTCACACTCAAAGCCAGAAGTACATTTAAATATTTGAATGCATGTGTAATGCTCCCAATTGTGTACAAGGAAGCATTATTATTATTTCATTTTTATATGAGGAAACTGAGGCACAGAGACATTTAGTAACTCTCTCAGGGTTATCAGTGGAGTCAGGCTTCTAGGCCTGGATAGCCAGCCAGTTTCAAGTTGTCAAGTAGTACACAACACTTGCTCTGGTTCTTGTTTTGCTTTTGTCTGTATCTTCTCCAGTTGTAACATACTGGACTCTTTGTAAATGTTTCGTTTGGAATTGCACATAACCCATCTTCCCTGAGATAATTACTAAACTACTGTACAGAGTTGACTGTTGCATTGGATAATGCATCCAGTTTTCAGGTACAACAGTCGCCACACAGGGCACCCCTAGACAGCGGAACTGCTAGGGTAAGAGAGGATGCAGCCCTGGGCAGAGGGAGCCCGGCCAATGCCTGCAACTCCATCCTGCTCCCCTAGGGGCACATATGCCGGGAAGCTGCTGAAGTGGTGTTTACTGTCCTGTGCATCCTGACACCTCACAGAACCCAGAAGCTGCTCTCCTTTCACTAGGATCCCAGAGATCTCTATCTAAATAAGCAGCTTATCTTAGAGGATGCTTGCTATGGAACATTGCTACTGCCTGGAAGGCAGTTTCTCCAACCTGTGGAACACAAGAAGACTGAGATGTGAAGTAGGAACAACTATTCGTTTCATTATCTTTCCACCTCAGCTTGTACAACCAACAGGGGAGAACATGGATGCAATTTAAACTGTAGAGAGGCTTTGTTTAGGTTAAAGGCCACCAAACTTCTCTTGTACTCTGATATTTCCATGAAACCTTTCCTTACAGAGACTCAGCCTGAGAAGACAACTCTGGATGGGTGTTTTACTACTTTAGGGTCCATTTCATTTCTGCAAGTCATCAGCAAGCCTGAATTCTAGCGAGGTGGTCCAGGAGAGATGCCATGAACGTTAGACAGGTCCCTCTCCCTAGAAGAGTGATCAATTTTGTAGCAACTAAGGCTTTTGTAAATAATACAGCTTTGAAACCACTTGATTATCATATATTGAGTACGCATTTTTATATTTTAGTTGGATGTCTGAAACAAATTCCTTGGAGAAAAATAATTGGATGTTTCTGGCTAGGGACAGCAGAAATGATACCCTCTTTGAGCAAACATATAGTTATCATATGGTTTGTCATCTTTCTGTGATAAATTGCCAGGACTGTATGAGTGGCTGCTGCATTCACTTTTATTGCGTGCACTCCAGATGCACGAGCTGAGCTGCATGGTGGAAAGTGATGGACAGAGTGCAGGATTGTACAGCAGCTGTGTATGTGAACAATTTCAGAGCCGAATGAGTCTCCGTGAACTTCTATTTTCTTCCATCTTTCATTTTTCCTTCTATTCCTCTCTTCTTTCTTTTCCATCCCTCCCTATCAGCTTTTCTTCTTTTCACTTTTCTTCCTTGTTTCCCCCTTTCATTGATAGGTATAAATGCTAAGTTAAACTGAGGATTAAATGTGGCATTTGGCACAAAAAAAATCTATTAAAGCATAGCTATTATTTTTTAAGTATGTCTTTTCTTTTAAGTATTTACTTCAAAGTGTACAGAGTCTCACTATCTAGATTGGACTCCTAGTAATTCACCCATGTTCAGCCTCCCAAACTATGGGATTATAGTCACGCACTACCATGCTCAGTCTCAGTCGTGGCCTCACTATGCCCTGAGGGCTGAGCCAGCATGGCAGGGCATTGAATCCCAGCCACTGTGCTATGCCTAAGAAGGCACTTTAGTCTGTTGAACTATCTTTCCAGACCTTTATATTCAAAGTATGGATTAACATTTCTCCATTTAAGTTAAAAATGTGAATATCTACTAAAATTTTAAATATCACTCTCTGAAAATCAACTTTGTGATTCACTTTCGAAGAATCACGATGATATACATCCTTTTCCCTCAGTTGTAAAGAGCACCTCTAAATTATCTCTTGTTGACATATCAGTAAGTCTTACAAGGGAGCAAAGCTGTTTGTTTATGAGTCCAACTCTGGTACTGCCTTAGAATTAAATTTGTTTATAAGTTGCCATCATTTAAACAAATTGTTTTCTGAATCAACCTCTTTTTGGTCCTCCAGGTTCTGGTATATATGGCTGGATTGGGCTGTGCTGAATGTCAGGAGCAAGTGTGCAAATATTATTCATAGTGTGTGTAGTGTGAGACTGAGAACAAACCAGTCTTCTGCAGCTGCAAAGAGCAGCTAGCAACTTCATGAATTAGGATCTTATTTATACTGTTTTCCAAGATAATCATTTGTTTGTTTTAACTAAGATATTCTATCTTTATCAGAGGCATCAATCCTCATGTTTAAATGATAAGGTCTTTGCATCTCACAGTAATGTTTGGATTTCATAGCAGACATCTCATCACAAGCCACATTTTTCCTTGCTGGCTTTAATAATCAAGAAATGAGTTGCATATATTGTTTTTTTTTTTCAAGTAGGTATGTAAACATGATTGGATCTATTCTAGTGACTTCTTTTGACATAGACCCATTCTATAAAGAGTACAAAATAATTCTTATATGAAGCCTTGGTTGATGCACACATGCACACCTACAGGGACGTGAACATGCACACATCCCATGACTTTACCCATATATATGTGAAATAAAAATTTACAAAGTCATAAATTTACCATGGATAATATACTGTGACTGTAAGCTATTCGAGTTGCTTGCGTCCTACTGCACTTATTCCATTCCAGTCTGTTTTGTATTTATTTTATTTTTATTTTTATTTTTTGTCTTTCTGAGACAGACAGTGTTTCACTATACAGAGTTCAAGGTGGTCTTAGACTTGCAGCAAGTCCTCAGCCTCCACAAATGCTGGGATTACACGTGTGAGCCAAGATATTGGGCCTATTTTATTTTTCATACTGAGATATAAACCAATTATTTGACTTAATGACTTACTAACACGTTACACGCAAAGTTAGAGATACATTTAAGTGTAATACATATAAATTTATTTACAATTCTGTTTTGTCTCCCAGTATTTATTGAAAGGAGTATATATAGTATTGCTATGTCTATTTAATCTTCAACTGTGTGTGATCTTAATACAATGGTCAAAATATATCATCCTTTCTGCTGAGTAAATGTCGATCAATACTCTTTGAACACAAGAATTAGATCTATTCACTCAGTAAATACCTGTTGATGAAGCAGACTAATTATTTTGGAAATTACAGTTATAAATCATTAAACTATCTTCACTTGTCCCACAAAAGACTTTGTGATCAGGGTGGTCATCATATACCTCATAGGTGTTTGCCCTTCCAAAGTGTGATTGTCTTGGAACCTTGTTACGCAAACTTATTTTATTTATGCTTTTAACACTTATTTTAGAATATAAGAGCATAACTATAAATAGGTAATATTTTAAACAGTTGGGTGATGTATATAACTTCCTGGCTTCGATGATTCAGTAATATTTATCAATGATAGAACCTACCATATTTTTAAGTATCTCTAATGTCCTATTATGTTCCAATCAGTTTGATAGGCTTTTGGCACCAAGAGATAGACAAAGTAGAGGCCCCATCCTTGGAAAACCTCAGGTCTGTTCAGAAACCTGTGATCACTGTTGAATTTGAAATGTGTACCCTGATAGGACCATCAACACAAATGCAGAAGAACAAACCCTGGAAGTAGGTGGCAAATAGCTAGAGGGTTCCTTAGAGAAAAGAAAACTCTTGAATTTGTTTTTGTTAGGAGATATATTTAAAGCAATGACCTGTCCCATGCGAGGTGAATTTCTTTCAAAAGCAGAAACTTTTAAGAATAGAGGTGGCTGAGGCATGGTTCTAAGTGTAATAAATGTAAACCACACAGATGCACAATGACTTCTGAGGGTACAAAGGTTCATGGAAGTTCTTATAATGAAGCGCTGCAGAGCTGTTTTGTGACAAGTGTCACAGATGTGCATTGCACCATCTGCTGGATTAGCAGGACATGCAAGCATGTTCAAGCCCTGACAGGCCTTCTTGGCATCCTTGTATGGTATTCTCAGGTTACAGGACTTACGTATTTCCCTGTTACCTGAGTCCAGTGCAAGAAGTATTGTAATAAATGATCATAAGGTAGCACTTCTACATCACTGAAGATTCTTTGAAGTCTTTGTACTAAAATGCTTTTCTTCATCTCCTCCAGGGAGATACATTAATCTAGTCCATTCACATAGCAAAATAAAGAGCAAGAGAGCATCCATAAGTAGGTGGCTCCACCAGCAGAGGACTGCTTGCTGTATTGTATCTGCGTCTACTTGTGTTTGTCTTCAGCTTCCTACTCTGATCTAATCCTGTTTCCTGTGAGCAGTCTGGACTCTGACTCTGCAGGCTTCCTCTGAAGCCATTCCTTAACCTTGGGCCTCCTGCCATATTCGGTATCAGGTGGTACCCTCCCCCACATCATGCGAGAGCATTTTGGAGACACATTAAGGAGGGAAGGAGGTTGGCTGTTTTTAATTCTTCAATAGGTATATGATAAAATATCAACTTCCTTTCCAAGTTCACAAATATTTCTGTTCCTTGTAGCGAGATACTACTTTCTTTATATTGTGCAGTGAGGGATACAGGTTTTAAAGAATTAAAAAATTGTTTTTTAAATTAGTAAATATGTGATAATAATTTTCTGGAATTTTTTCCTATAGTATACTTCATGAAAAACAAGGAAACAGGCATTTGGAAAGCTAAATTGAGGAATTACTTGTCTTTAGAGGATAATAAATTTATAGAAGGTAGATGCTGGACTCTATCTTACATTAGACCTCTCAGAATTTCTAGTAGAACACCTTGAACCTAGTAGAATCTACAAAAATATTTGCTTAGCTACTCTACTAGTATTTCAAGTGCAGATTACCTACATGTTCACATGAACATAAATTATCTAGACAATATACAGACAATTAAAGCCATTCCATCCAAGTTAAAAAAAAAATTTTAAAAAAGCAAGAAAAAAACTTTTTTACATTGTCCAATTTAAACACAAACTTTATCAGCCTTGCAAAAACATCAGTTGCTGAATACAACTTAGTTATCTCCTTATCAGTTCATTGGCATTATCTGAAAGTCTAGTCGTCTAAAGAATGATTCATTATTTTCACTACCCTAAGATATAGCCACAAATGTAAAAGTGGCTAAAAGGACACTAAAACTTATGAAGAAGTTGTCAGTGTATAGGAACACAATGTCTCACACAATTTATACTACTTTACATTATCTATCTGTATCTATCTGTCTGTCTGTCTGTCTATCTATCTATCTATGAAGCTTTTGGTCACTATAATGAGTTATGTTTCCAGCCCTTTTGTATTTGTTTCTACTTGCTTTTTTATTTCAAGAAAAACATCTCACGAAGTTGATACATTTCAAAATTGCAATCTTCCTGCCTTCATCTCCCAGAATGCTGTGATTATAGGGATACAGCACCCCCAGATACTGCTTTTCATCTTTGAACTGTTTTCATATATGCTCTATATTCAAATTTGAAACTTTAAAATAAACAAAACACAGAGAAATACAAATATTCATCATTCTTTATGTCATAAAGTTTAAGAGAATTAACAGCATTTCATTCAAATTGAACTCTATATGACCTGCTTGGTGTTGAAAAGAGTTTTTTTAGGTTGCTAACAGTCATGTATATTTTTCAGGAGAAAGTGAAGTTTACTTAGTATCTTTTAACTTGTGTGACATGAGACATTTTGCTTGGCCTAAGTTTCAGTTGTCACATATGCCTAATGGATATAGTGACAGAAAAATATTAATCATGCTCAAGGACTAAAGAAATAATTTGTATTAGTTGATTAACCTTTCATAGTCTTAATAGGTTATCATGGAAGTCGGGCGTGGTGGCACACACCTGTAATCCCAGCACTCGGGAGGCTAAGGCAGGAGGATCGGTGTGAGTTTGAGACCAGCCTGGGCTACCAAAGTGAGCTCAAGGCCAGCCTGAACTGCATAGCGAGACCCTGTCTCAAAAAGACAAAAAAATAAATAAATAAGTTATCATGGAGCCTTGAGTTCCTATTATCTGTCAATCACAGTGTTAGTTGATAGTCATTTGAGATTAAAGTTTTAATGTAATTTTTTGAGATGCCTACCTATGAACATACTCTTATGTATTTTTTGTTAGTATGTTTGTTTTGTTTTTTAGGGAAGGGTCTATAGGCTGTTCAGGGTCTTACTACTAGATTGGACTCATAGTGTTCCTCCTGTTTTCAGTTTCCAAATGTTGGGATTACAGGTGCAGTGTGTGCCATCATACCCGGCCTCAATTGCCATCTCAGCATGCCTCAGAAGCAGGGCCAGCCCACCAGGCCTGGGGATCAAACCTGGCCCCTGTGTTAACTTGCAGATACTTTAATCCACTGAGCCATTGAGTGAGACCCTGACTCCAGAAGAAAAAAGAAAAAGAAAAATCCTGTGTTTGACAGAGCACCAACATAATGTCCTTATTTCAGAGAAAATTTTAATTACATAAAGCACAGCTTCCTGTGCCAATCACAGGCAGGGCAGGACGGATGTGCCCTCAGAGCAAGCTAGGATTTCATAATGTTTGAAGTCAGGAATGTCTCTTAATAGTGCTGACTGGAGTGCAGTTAATGCTCTCTATACTTGTATTTGTCATCAGGAAAGCATTCAGCATTATGGTGACTTCTAATAGTTATACAAAATCAAATTTCACATATGGATAAGAATTCACAACTTTAAGAAAAAAAAATTAGAATTTTATTACTTTTCTAAAGAGTTAAGGGGTCCACCTATGAACCAATAACCAGATTTACTGATTAAAAAACAGGCGTTTGTACTTCTCCTTGTGCGTGCAAATTTAAAACCTTTCTTAACAGTGCAAGCATTAGAAAGGTGACCTAGATGATAGTGGTCTATAGCCTAGAAGATATTCTTAATCTATTTTGTTTTATCACTGCAAAGTATTTGCTGCCTTCTGCAGGGGTGGACTGAGCTGTCAATGGAAGCGTATTAGGCAGCAGGCGCTGAGATACAGTTGAGTGCACAGGATGTTTACTAAGGAGAGTGCTTGAGGCCAACACCATGGAGTGGCTGAGAAGGGGAACAGGAGTCAGAACAGGCAGAATCAAAGCTGTAATTCAAGCCAAGGGATGAAGGCAGCCTCTACTAACCCCACAGGGAGCACTGCAGCCAGGATGGCCTTTTGAGCACTTACTGGATATGGACTACCTTAGGTGAGAGTTTGGTATGAGGTGACTCTGCAGCTGATACAGTCCTTCAAATTTCAGCAAGTCTTTGGACAGAGATTTATGTCCATTGGCTAAAGTCTGTCAAGTAAGTAAGTAAATAAACAAACATCTCTATACAGGGACCAGAGTTTAATAACCAGGGTGCTGTGCTGGCCTTTCCGCCAGGGCATGGTGAAACAGTGAATGAGACTGGGCATTGTGGTGTAAGCCTGTAATCCCAGCACCGGGAAGCTGAAAACAGCAGGATCACTAGGAGTCGGATCTGTGTAGTGAGACCCTGAGGATACTGTTCTAAATACATAAAACGAACAAACATGTCTAGATACTCCACAACCCCCTAACACAAGATATCTCCATTCCAAGTTGAAGAAAAATTGTTGTGTATAATTGCTATAGAGCAAAGTCTTCACTAGTTCCAGGTCAGTTTTTGCAAACAAGCTGTGCTCTGTAGGAGTTTCTCAAACCTCTTACATTCTTCCTGGAGACATAAATAAATTACCTACAAATGAGAGTCCTTTCCAGCTGGCCTGAAGCCCATCTTGGACATAGTACATGTATGTGACACAGATTTAATCCCCAGGAAAATTTTTAAAAATTAAACTTTTAATTGTGAAAATTTTCAAATCATGCATAAGATAGAAATAGCTGTGGCACAAATCTCTGTGTATGAGCCAGAGCATGGGCCTGTGGCATGGGCCTGTAATCCCAGCACTAAGCAGACCAAGGCAGGAGAATCACTGTAAGTTCCAGACCAGCCTAGGCTTCAAACTGAACCACACAGTGAGGCCCTGACTCAAGAAGAAAAAGAAAAACCCTGTGTTTGAATGACAGAACACCAACATAATGTCCTTATTTCAGAGAAAATTTTAATTACATAAAGCACAGCTTCCTGTGCCAATCACAGGCAGAGCAGGATAGATGTGCCCTCAGAGCAGGCTAAGATTTCACAATATTTGAAGTCAGGAATATCTCTAAATAATGCTGACTAGAGTGCAATTAAAGCTCTCAGAGCCTTGTTCTGGGAAGCAGTGTGCCCACCCATGCCATCCTTGGAAACAGTGCAATGTCGTCTGCTGGCATTTCCACTGTCCTGGCCCTACAGCTCAGCTGTGGGATGTGTGTTGATGCCTTAGGTTCTCTCTGTGTCCCTTGCCTTCCAAGAAAGCCATGCTATGTCTGACACCCAAGAAAGTCAGATCAAAAAAGTACAGGATGGTTAACATGTTTGCTTCACTTTTGTAATTATACTGTATAACAGAACACCCTCCTCTGGAAAATTGGTGAACTTTAAAATGACCTAGCCAGCTTCTTATGCTCATGGCAGTTTTTCAGACCAATATGAAAACCAAAATCACAATTTCTGTTTAGGAAAGGAGAACCTTAGGGAAATTCTTCAGAGAATGTTTGAAGCAGTGTTTGTTTCCTGACCAGAACCCTGAGACTTACACATTCAAACTACTTCTGGTTTGCTACAAATTCACTTCTACAGATGGCTCAACAGGGTGTTCGAGATGACCTCCATCCACATTAAGCCCTGCTTTGCCAGGCTCTGTCCTCCGTGGAAGGCCCTGGCATGCCTAGGAGTGAATCAGCAGTCTGCTTTCCCCCTGTGAAATGAGGAGGACTTTGTTGGTTGTTGGGCTCTGGAGCAGGTGGCAGTGGGGGTTGTGGCGGTTGCATTTCCTCTCTGAGGTGGGGGCTCAGCTGTTTCCTTGGTCACACGCCTCTAGTGAGTGCTTGCAGGAGGCAGGAGGCCAGAATACAGCTGAGACGTGAGCAGCAGCCAATTCCCAGCAGCTGCTGCCCTGTTCTCTGAGTTGGAACTCACTCCAGGCTGCTATGTGGCCTGATCTGGCATTTAGGGAAGGGCGTCAGAGGACTGTCTCTTGCATACTCTGAGTGACTTAACCCACCTGCTATTGTGTGTGTGTGTGTGTGTGTGTGTGTGTGTGTGTGTGGTCTGATTTAACTGACACATCTCTGACATTCAAATTACTTTTAAGAAATTAAGTCACTATGAACAATTAACCTTTAGTCTTGTGGAATTCAAAGATCTTACAGGAATTATTTTAAAGCATAAAGCTTAGGTTGCCTTCTTAATTCAAAATTCATGTGTTTAATAAAAATATGTCTTACTTTATATTTATTTATCTATATATGCACAAAAGCAGCTTGGAAAATACTGGAACAACAACAAAAACTGAGTCCTAATTTTGCAGCAGGGCATATATTTATGAGCTTGTTTGTACCACTGCCCTTGGCCTAAGCCTCTTTTTTTTTTTATGTGGTAATGAAATAATAAACCCCTCAGATCAAGCTATGAGAACTTCTTCTTTGAGAAGTTAAAATAAGTAGAAAATTCTGACAAAATGCTATACACATAGACAGTATAAATATCTTCAAAATCCAAATGAGTACTTACATACACATATATGTGTATGTATTTCTACACAGCCATAGTTGATAGGTCTTGTAAGATGATATAGAGGTGTTTACTGTAATATAAGCATCTCCATTCAGAGTTGAGGGATTTTCATCAAACATTTTGAGTTTAGTCATTTCATTTATTGGAAGAAGAAGAAAAGAATTACCTTGGTTTTTACCCCACAAGTTCATGAAGCTATTCTCCCATTCAAAGCACTAGTACTGATGAGGAGCCACTTGATGAGCCCTCCTCAACGTTTTAAGTAATTGCTACAACTTTCTCCAAGAGTCCCCTGCAGAGTGGAGCTCTAAAATTGTCATCTTTGCAGTGCCTATGTTTACCAAAGTAATTGATAAATTATGCAGAACATATGAAGGTATTAAATGTATTCTTTTAATAGTTTTGAAGGAAACATGATAGGATGCTTGGGTTGTTGTGGCTCAAGTTAGCCAGTCCCTTCTTCATAGTAAGATAACTTATGCAGTCATTGCCCATCTCCTCGGACCCACAGCTCCAACTTTTCCACTCTTAGAATAGTGTCTGCAGGCAGGAACTTATGAAAGGCGACACACTTATTGGTGCTGCTCAGAAAAGGAAATTCATAGCTAGCAATGGAGAGTTCTACAGATGATCATAAATTAAATTATGTGCTTTTCCCCAAGTCTGAATCCACTCAGCAGAAAAAAGTCTAATTTCTTCTAAATGAGAAGTTACAGGGCCCCCCTTATAAACTGTTAATTTTGTCTGCAGTTTTTTGACTGGCTCTTTATAGAAAGAATTAGGCTTAGAAAAATTTCTCAAGTCCATGGCAACATAACAAACATGTCTTTGAAATATTTAATCCTTGAAGTTATTCTTGATTTGCTTTTTAATGAATGAGAGTTGTTTTAAGTTTTATATTTATACAAAATATGAAACATTTTATGATAATGCAAATGTTTATTTGATTAGTCTTGAGATTCTTTAGGTACTTGATTAAATTATTTGGTTTGTGTTTAGTGTAATTTTTTTTTTTAGTTTTGTCTTTGATATTTATTTAAAACATGACATTTGTAGCCTAAATATCTTTGATTGTGTGTCTGATAAAATGAACTATTTCTGTTTTACTTTTAGATTTATTGGCAATTATTTGCAGTCTTCACTTTCTGATTTTTCTAATTAAGTGGGTAATTACATTGCAACAGCAAACATGCTTCTAAGAATGATTACCATTACCAACAAGCATTTGAATGTATTAATTACATTTTATCTCTTCTTAACATTTGTGTTTACTTGTTCTTATCTGAGCATTCATTTAAAAAAGATTTGTAAAGACCAGACGCAGCATATGACCTCAACGTTCCCCTATGATTCTATTGACCTGCACTACCACTGTGCTTGCTTTGACATGCCTTTTTAAATGAATCTACAGGCACATTGTGATTGTTACCTTTATTTATTCCAAAAGTATGTGGAAAAGTGTAGCTCAGAACTGGAGTCCCTGGTTTAACATGCCTGAAGGTCTGGGTTCTACAGTCCAAAGGAAAAAAAAAAAAAAAAAAAAAGGATGAATGAAATTAAAATCTTGGAACCAGTCTGGTGAATTTAAATCTGCTCCAATACCTTCCTAGTATTAAACATTATTTAGGATATTTACTATCTCTACAACTTACCTTCTTCCATTTTAATGTAGGCTTGCTTGATAGTTAATAATTCTATTTTATATTTTCAAAATAATGACAGGCTCAAAGTTCAGTAGATGTACTAGAATTTCTTTAAATCAATCCTATTTCCATCAGCTTTTAAATTTATTCTTACATGAACTCTCAAATTGTAACAAACTAAAACTACTTCTATTTATCAGTCCTAGTTACAGCAATGGTAACAAAAATAGGTAACTAATTGTTAGTTTGACAATAAAAACACAGAGGTTTTGTATTATGACTGAGCATCTAATCTCACAGCAGATTAATAAAACCATTACTGAATTTCAGGCCTTTTGTCAAGTATTTCAGTTAAGAGAAATAAAAATAATCCTTTTAAATGGACAACTGTGAGAGAAACAAAAGTAGCTTGTAGATTTCTCCTGAAGAAATAGCAGGTGTTTTTCATAATAACTTTTGAAATTAGGACTATAATTGTAGTTTTCCTTATTTCTTAGTGTACTTTGGAAGGATGCCTAATTAAAGCGAAAGGAAAAAGTGCATAAAATTCCTCATACACAAAATGAAATATAATGTAATCTTTCTAAAATGGGATTATAATTCGTGGCAACATAATTTGTAGTACAGTTTTGAAATATTCATGATATACTTTAAAAATCAGCCACAAAGCAGATGTTTTAAGAATATATATATATATATATATATATATATATATATATATATAATTGTAAATATCTAGTGATTGAAAAAGTGGTACTAGGGGCTGGGGAAATAGCTCCGTGGCACAAGGGCCTGCTGGGCAAATGCAAGGTCATGAGTTCGTATCGTGGTCCCTCAAAAAATGAAAAAGTGTAACATATCAATAGTACAGAAAGTAAGAGTCATTTTGTTGTGCTGGTACATGGTTATCATATTTTGATGATTTCAATATTCATTATCCGCTGTCCTTTTCCTTCACTCTACCCGACTCACTTTGCTATCTGTAAAATTTTGTATTCTACTTTCCCAGAAAGTGATTTTTAAAGGGCAGACCTTTATATGCTGAGATGGTAGCAGTTACGTGCCAATATTGGTAGCTGAATTTTTCTTGCCAAGTGAAGGGTCACCTGCAGCACTTTCTTCTGATCAAGAAACTCATATAGTTAGGAAGTCAAAGGAAAACACACATTTCCTCCTAAGGGATTAAAATGTCCCGTCCTCAGAAGCTCTAGCTATTTTCACTGTAAGTTATTTTTGTTTTCTCTTTAGCCATTTTGAGCAAGGGTTAGTATTCTATATAGAAGTGCATTTTTATGGAAAAAAAGAAAAACTAGGAGTTTGAAAATCTCTTTTGAAAGAAGACTGTATGTAGTATGTGCTAATATTGTATTTTATTGCCTTATATATGTTTATATCCCAGATATTTATGTGAAGGGAGAGAGAAAAAGAGAAAGAAAGAGAGAGAGAGAGAGAGAGAGAGAGAGAGAGAGAGAGAGAGAGATGGGGGTCTGTAAGAATACGGTATTAGTAGTTCATTATTATTGGACAAAAAATAAACCTTTGCTCCAGTGTTGAAGAAAAAGTCCTACAATTTTCTTTCAAAATCTTCTAGAGACATCTCTAAAACATTTAAGGCAAGGAGAACAAATTTAGTCCTTTTTCGTATATGTAACTTTAAGAAAGAATAAATAAATGAAAATTCTATCTATCCTATAGAGTAAGTTCCATAAAAATTTTACCCTACAACTCAGAATGTTGCTGGGGCACAAAACCTACAACACAACCTAGGCTTTTCAACCAAAAACATAAAAGGAAAAAAACCAAGCCATAGGTAGGATTTACTTTAAACCAAGACACTTTTAAAATAACAATATCTAAAATTGGTTTAATGCACTCATGTATGCATGGAGCACACATTTACATGGGCAGCATTTGATATCCCTTTTGCAAGTAACCTTAAATTTTGCATCTTGAGTAATTCAAGATTCATCTGTAGACCATAGTCAGTGAGTCCTCTCCTTGTCACCCATGCTGAGGTCTGTAATGTTTTGAGCGTTTCTGGCTTGATTTGGACTTGTCTTCTCCGACACGTCCAAACCCCATGGGATTTATCAGGCCTCAGAGTGAACTGCAGGGAGCCTGCACTCTTACAATCAAAACCAGAATGACCACACTGCACAGAAAGCTTCAGACTACACAGAGTAATTGAGAACAGTCATCCCTTGGCTAAGTTGCTGTTAGTAGACCTAAGTGACTTCTTTGTCATAAGAGTTTTAAATTTATTTGTGAAAAACAAAATCTGTTATAGGCTTCATCACAAATATCTTATATTGCACTTTTATATATTAATTTTTCAGAGCACTTTTTGACAGTCAGGCCTGCCAGCTGGTATTCTTTTTTTCCTTCCTTACCATTATGAGCAAATGTTATGATTCTCTTCTTACCATGTAATTTCCCCACATTGAGAACTTCGACTTTTATTAAAGAGACCAAACTAAACAAAAATGATTCTTCTTCTGAAAATCCCTTGCTGTACAACATGAATGTACATCATTTCTTATCTATGTTTAAAATCTTAAAGGTCTTCCAAACAATCCGATAGCTCCACACTTGAATATTGCTTATCACACAAGACTGACAGATATTTCATTTCTGTGAAAGATCAAATAATAAGTTTTGTACTTTGCTAGATAATCTCACCCTAAAAATTTCCATATCTGTACCCTGGATATACACTCCTGCAAACTTTTAACAACTGTACTCTTTCATGTTTCTATTCTTTGTTATAATATTCAATGTTCAGCCCCCATACCAGAGTTCAGCTTGTCCTACTTTATTGTAGGGATGTTATATCACAGTTGATTTTAAGAAGAAGGTTGCACATTAGTAACATCAAAGTGGGTGAGTTAGCTTCATGTACTTCTTTCTGAAATGTCAGTTTGCATTGAGTTCCTGAGCAGTTTTCTTCTACTGAAGTCTCCAGAAAATTAATGTTCTTCAAGTCTATTTTGTCTATTCGTGCCACACATGTATAAAGCAAGTACACTGTCAGACCCTTACCTGAGTCATGACAGAATCTATGAATTAAAAGCCCTCAAGTCTTTGACTCCATCTTCTGGAATCCCCAGAGAATCCTTGAGGGCAATTTAATCTTCCTTCAGCAGCTTCTGCACCACTCAGCCATGGGACTACATGCCAGCATCTTTCATGGCTGAAGTCCAGAGCAGGCTGGTGTTTTGTAATTTCTTCCATGATTCCTATCAGTTCTGTTAGGTAGAATAGTCTGAGAAGTGGCTTTCCCCTTTCCTTTAGTAACAGCAAGAAATGCTAGGAAGTTCCAATTACTCAGAGTGTATACAGACTGTTGCTTTTATTAGGTAATTAACATGCATTTATTAATTCTAAATGCAGAGATTTGCTAAAAACAAACATCCATTTCCTTTGACTGAAGGGTCTCTTTAGAAGGTTTTGTGCAAAGAAAGTCCATGAAGTGCAAGACACCACCTGCAAATTTTAAATGCTGGGGACTCTATAATTGTCACTTCAAGCTAGAATGCTTACTATCTATCTATCTATATCTATCTATCCATCTATATCTATATCTATATCTATATCTATATCTATATATAATTAAAAAGCACATAAGCTCAGGCTGAGGTCCAGGAGGGAGTGACATTGCCATGTTCCATCAACTTTTGAGGACTGAGAGTGGTTGTATGATTTTAGATCTAACACTGAACAGCAGGAGGCAGACCAAATTTAAGCTGTGTCTGTTCACTTCAAACAGCCAACCACAGGCTTTCTTGGAGTTATTTTCCAAACAGCATATCTGGGGTGCAATCAGTACTGCTAAAGATGAGCCCAGAGCTCACATACCACCCAAACAATCTGACACAAAATATCAATTTAGATGTCCTAAGCAGGCAATTTTTTCTAGTGAAGCCCTGGACATGTTAGGAAAATACAGCTATTTTCTGCTAATAGGTTATAAAGATCCTGAAAATGATTTCCTAGTAGGGCCATATTTATTTATGCTCTCAGAAAAAATGATATGGATCCTCTTCCCGCTGTGGTAACAGCCACAGTTATGGGTACATGGGCCTGGGAGCCCTCTGTCCAAGAAACCTAGTAATGATACCCATCATCTACAACATTTTTTACAACAGCTAAACTTTTTTAAATTGACCCAAACAGAAGCAAAACATTTGGTCCTTTAGAAATAATGGCATAGAGATATTCTTTTGCATAAGACATTCTTATAGCTATGCATTGCTTTATTAGCATCTCTCTGAGTGCTCTTTCTAAAGGCCAGTCCTCTTCTCATTTCTCAGGCTGCTTTCCTTACCTTCCAGGAAAAGAGGGGTTAGAGGAAATACTTTTGCCACCCTTCTTTCTGTCCTTGTGATACCAAATACAGACCCTTTCCCTTGAGTGACTTCACACTCACTCTTGGATACATTCGCTTTTACTCTTGTCACAGAGTTTCAATTATAATAAATTCCAATAAAATTCTTCTACTTATTAGAATAAAAAAATTGGCTGATCAATTAAGCACAACCCTGACATACTCATTTATCTTCCATTCCAAATTCACCTTCTTAGAAGAAATCATAGGATAGTGATAATCTAACATCTAATTTAATTTGAGTACAGCATTATGCAATACAACCATCATTGTTGAATTCCTTGTATTTTGTTTAGGGAATTTCTCTTTCATTTCTAATTTTTTAAACATTTTTATTCACCTTAAAAATTAAAAAATTAAAAGATAATAAGAATTATTTATTCGACATTTAAGTTTTGCTCTAGCGTATATATTGATCTGAGAAGTGTAGCTTTCTCCTTTTCTGCAGTTGTATCAATATGTAACTTCATGTAGGTTTGTGACAGACAGGGTATGCAAAAAGGAAAAGCAACACACAAAAAAGAAAGATTTCAATAGTTAAGGAAGCATAATAAAAGTAAGTAAAGTGTGATGAGTTATAATCCCTGCCACAATGAGAAAAAATGACCACTGCAAGTGAACTCCATGAGAGCAAGCACTCAGGAAGAAACTTTTCTTCTGGAGGGTTAAGAATATAAGTTTACAAACCAAAAACTGGAGAAAAAGGAGGGCTATAAGTATAGCCAATATTTGGCCCTAGCTCTTCAAGGTCAGTGAGGACTCAGGACATAATAAAACCTGTTCTATAACATCCTATAACTCAGTGATTTCCCAAATTTTTGTTCAGTGAGATTATGGGACTACAGAGGAAAGGGACTGAAGATATACAGTGTGCCTAAGAAGAGTCACCTGAGAGAAAATTTGCTTTCACAGAGAGCAAATTGGTCAAGCAATGGTCTGACTCACCCAGATGGCTGACACTGACAACAGTTCTGCAAAACACTGTACATAGTTTCAAAGCAAATCTTGAGGGGATTTGACTGACTTTGGGAGGTACAAGTTACATGTTTTCTTATACAGGTCTTGATTTAACTTGTCCTTAACCACACAGCAGAAAAGTTTAACCATGAGGCATAAAATATAAAGCTAGATTAGTATGCTGAGCTGTAAAGGGCTTAAATGAACAGCTTCCATCATTGCTAGTTTTGCCAATAACACACTGCGATTATGCAGGACTGGATTATGTATACAACTACTTTCGCTTAGTTCAATGAGAAGAAATTTTTTGTACCAATAATGATTAGAAAAATTATCATGTCTACACCCTGTGCTCTGTATAACTAACTACTAGGAGGACAACAATATGCATTGTGTCAAATACTGGCCATATACTACTAACATATTTTGAAACTGTCACATTGTTATTTCTTATTAGATGAAATAATTTTTTAAAAAAGGAAACTTCATGGGACAATGAAAGAAACACAAAATAAGAATTAGCGCCTCTAGGAATTTTTTTATCTAAAGAAAGGAGTATATGATTGATTCAGGCTGTAGGAGTTAGTCTCCCCCTGCCACACACACACACACACACACACACACACACACTGAGTTTGAACCCAAGGCCTTTGTTTTGAGTTATATTACCAGGATTTTTTTCTTTAGTTAGGGACTAAATTGCCAAGTTTCCCAGGCTGATTTGCTGGTTATATCCTCCTCCCTCAGCCTCCCAGAATGCTATAATTACAAACTTGTGCCACTATACCTGACTGTTGTGCCCTATCTTGATTGCCTATCCAATTGGCTTGCAATTGCATAGTAGATAAGGTATGCATACCCTTGCACATGTGTTTGGGGGATGTCATGGTGGGAGCATGTCCTTGGGGCTTATCTTTGATCTCTCCCATCATTCTATCAGACTCTTCCCCTATGGCCTGCTTCTGGATGTCATGAGTTGAACAGCTTTCCACTGTGATTACTCCTTGAAACGTCTGCCTTGGACATGACCTAAAATGTAAAACCTGGGACACTATGAGCCACACATGACCCTGTCATCTCTCAAGTGATTAAATGATAAGTGTGGGTGGGAGGTTCAGTATTTTGGCTCAAAGAGAGGAAAGTTGCCTAGTATACCTTTCATCCTGACATGTAGGAAGTACCACCAGCTTGATGAAAACCACATCATGCAATTTTTCTGTTCTGAGTTTCATCATCCTGCTTTTTGCCTTTAATGAGCATGTCTTTCCTACTGGCCCTGCTTTCTTTTATTAGTATCTATTTCTTCTTTAAGAGTAACATTAGCCATAGCATATATTGTTTGTGTTATTGTGTTTTCTTGTTCTTCTGGACTTGTTTTCTCACAAATCATATTGTCCATTGGCTTCTCTTCTTAATTCAGTAGATGTTTGAATTGCTGACTTCCTCTATCTCTTTTTCTACTATCCTATCCAGAGACCACATGACAGATATCAATTAAATAGACTTTAGTTCTCTTTTAATGGATAGGCTCAATATCATAGAGCTTAGCCAGACCAAAGCCTTCTTAAGGCTATGTATCCAGAAGCATGCCAGTGTTTTGCCCTTGCATATGTTTCAGTTACTGTTAGCTAAGTTTAGAGAGAAATTTAACCTTATCACAGTGTTTAGTAGGCCAGTGAGGGCCCAAATATTTGGCTTTTAAGTATAAGAAGTAGAAACAATAAGTTTGTTTAGGCTTTGCTGCTTGGTAGAGCTTGAAGTCACCTTTCATCAAGAGAGTCAATAAATTTTATTTTGTGCCAGGCCCTCTTTTCAGTATTTGGCTTAAAACAAAAGTAGCCAAGATTGTTACAAGTCCCCATGGTTGTGTTTCTGATAAAACAGTAGAAGAAAAATGCCTTTCACCAACTTTTAAGCTTTGTTAATGTCTCATCTGCATCACTGAGTTTCAGAAGCATCCAGTGACTACTGAAGGTATGATCAGGCAGCCTACTGAACACTCAGTGTGCTGCAACCAGGCAGTTCACTCTCTTCCTCATTATAGGTTGGCAAGAATAGATATAGTTGATGTAAGAATATAATCTAATAATTATGTAAAACAGTCATGACCAAATTACCCCTGTAATAAGCATTCAATAAAGGGTGGTTGTTACTCAATAAAAGATTGTGTTGTTCTATTGCTGAATTACATAGAAAAAGTTTCCTATAAAGATGTTAAAACAAAATTGTAGCCCACAGCTATCCTACATAACTAGAAGTTCTCTTTATGTGCCTTCTGAAAGGCCACATGCTTTACTTAGGATAACAGCATATGTTTATGCTAAAATATTCTCTGCAGTTGCTACCCCACCCCACTTTGAGAAAGGAATATGCCTTCTTTGGTCATGGCTCATGTAGTCACAGATCCTATAAATTCACAGCTTGACTTTGTATTTTTAATGAATGTCTTCCTTTCTTTTGTTCCTTGAGAAAATTATTTTATTGTTTTCCTTATAGTGGAGAAGGCTTGGGTGATAGGTAATCAATCTAAACTTATATGTTGATTCTGTCTAATTAGATTGAATAATGAAGAATTTGCTAATAGCAATTCTCAGAAGGCAACTTTAAAGCATGAAATATTCATTTATGACATCAAACATAAGTATTTACCTTGGAAATCAAAGACCTCATTGTAATGGAAACCTCTTTTTGGCTAACTCACATAGTGAGATAAACATGACTGTTATGACCATATTAAAGATCTAGAAAAACAACAACTAATCCATTTGCTTTCATTCACTTTATCTGCAGGTCTCTGCCTTTCTTCTTTTCTGTAAGAAATATTTTAATAGCTCAGACATTTAGCTCCTACTTTCTCACCTATAACTGAGTCACAGCTCCTAAGGTTCATTGTTTTGAAATGACAGATGTTTTTTTCACTTCTTGTAGGAATGAAAGAGAAAAGTTCACGTCAGATATGCCAGTTATATTTTTAAATTTATATTTCTCTTTTCCTTTAAAATGCCTTTTTACTTTGAACTTAATTTTACATTCTGAATCCTTTCAACTAGATTGGAAAATATGATTTTTTGAGACATTACAGGGTATTTCCAATACAGGTAACTGAAAATAAATTATGGACTATTGTAACATACAAATAAGGAATAGATTTTAAAGCATTGTCTCAGCGGATCACAACTGAATTCAGAATCAGAAATCCTAGTATCTGTAAATCAAAAAAAGTATATCC